>VKOC01042998.1:0-10171 GCA_009364415.1 Spea multiplicata | reverse complement strand
GGGTTATGGAGGGCCTTGTATGTTAGTACAAGTATTTTAAATTGAATTCCTATGGTAATAAGGAGCCAGTGGAGGGTTTCACAAAGTGGGAAGCAGAAGAAAAGCGGCTTGCAGGGAAGAGAAGCCTAGCAGCAGCATTTAGGACAGACTGCAGAGGAGAGTTTTTGTGGATTCTTGGGTGAGGAACGGGCAGAATCTTTCCTTGCACGTTAAGATTATATTCATTTTATTGCTGCCATTTTCTGTATTGTTTATATTATAGCAGGTATTAAAGAGGAATGAATCATGTTGTCATACCATGTAATAAATTTCATATCCCACACTAGAGGCTAATGCGCCGTCTCCTAAACTTTGCAGGTGGAGTCCAGGAGGCACGTTATGACTTCATAATGGCAATGGGGTTCCATTGTGGTCTTCACAAAGGGATCAAAGGAAATGAAGCAAAATGTGCATGAAACGTCGAAATCTTTGGTAGATATCGGTGCTATAAAATATTAGTGATGGATTGTTCTCAGTGATGGAATAAATAATAGTTTTATCTCTGATGTTTCCGTACCCTTCTAATACTAAATTCTATTTAGCATCGTCTCACTTACATATATATGGAATTTAAAGCAGTTATTTCCGGAAGTCAAACGTATGTTATTTCACAGGTAACTTGGCTTCTCATTTATTAAGGAAGCAATTGTACCCAACTTGGTAATTTATATTAGTTTGAAAAAGGAACCATTCATTAAAAGCGTCCTTAAAAAAAGACGCCTCAGGGCTTTGCAAAACCATATAGCATATAATTTAATCTTTGAAGCATTCTCATAATGGACTATTAAATTGTGTATAAAAGTCGAAATAAAAATCTCTTTTAACTTTACATAAATTTGAATGAATTCCCATCTTGAACATAGCGATAAGATACATCTTTTGCATTGGAACATAAATAATCAACACTTTTTATTTCTAGCGATTACCGGATAATCAACAATCCCAATCTACAGTAATGAAACCATTTTATTAATACCTATGGAGAATTGCTCAGAGTTGATAAGAAGATATGTTAAACAGCAGGAAAGAGAGTGTTTATAAGTCTAGGAAATTGTCTAATGTTGATTCGTATAGACACAATTTGATAAGATCTTTTTGGATAATTAAACTTCTATATATTATAATTCTGACTAATGTGGAGAATTGGAAGACTTTTACATAATGGAGTATTTGCATACTGGGAGCATTATGTAGTTTTAAGCACTACACAACTGTAAGAGATGATAAAAATAACATATCATAAAGCAATGTATATACAGTATATACTAGAAGAAACTGGGCATGCATTTTAATTGACAATATATTACCAGTGTTTACTTGATGGGACAGTGTAATGCAACCCATGGTAACACAAGTGGAATCCAAGAGAGAAGATATGGTCGGTATCAGTAATACAAAGAACATACCTGAACAACTAAGCAATGGGCGCTTGGAAGACGAGGTTTATATAGTACTATATAATCTGTTGTATAAAATATAATAAACAATATGTCAGACACTTGCCCTAGTTGCACTACTGATGGGGGTCTCCAAATATGATGATGCAGACACACAAACCGAAAAGGTTGAGTGCAATCTGTGACTGGCATGGCCATAGAGAAAACATGAGATGGCATGAGGGAAACGCATCAACTAGACATGAGACCCAGATGAGGGCGCTCTACATAAGTAACACGAGAGCAGGTAATAATGATAACAGAAGTTCTAGCATCATTTCGAAGATCAAGTCAGAGCCACTTGCAGGGAGACCTCAGCCTTGTCCCTAAAAGTGGTAATTAGGTAAAAAACCAATACCAAACGATAACACAGGTATGGGTAGGTGGAACGCTGAAGCCGCTTGAACCGCTTGTATGTGTAGGAGAAGTGGTAGGGTAACAGTGCAACTGCAATTTTCTGGAGGGTCAGGTAAATGAGGTTGCAAACAGAACAGACTGCCTGGTGGCACAAGTTAGATGGCAACCCAACGGACCTGGGCTGGTACATAGTGCTGAGCAGTCCAAGCGTCATCCAAAACGTAGCTAAGAGGTCAAACAATGAGGTCAATGTAAGCAGGACAAAGGTAGGCAGAGAGATGGTCACAAGGGATCCAAGATTGGTGCAAGGCCCATAGCAATGTAGACTATAAATGCAACAAGTGAGCACTTTGAGAAAATGTTTAGGCTTCAATAGTCCCAAGTTTGCCACTGCCCTACATCGTAGCTAACCTCTGCCAACAGCCCGCTGGTAAAGACTCAGCACCCTGAGAGTATATGACACAATGTTATGTGGATGACAAAGGATCTCTTAACAAAGGTACAAATCACTGGGTGAATACAAAGGGAAACATAGAATTTGGCACAAACTCAACAGTCCAGTAACAAAGCAGAGCAAAAAGAAAAATATGAATGTTCTGAACAATAACACCGTGTTAAAAAATATCTCAAATTGGTAAATTCACAAATGACATCATCTATGTGTATCCATTCATAGAGGAATAACTGTTGTCTCCAAATTGGATCCACACTAGGACCATCACCAATTAGCACGAATCCCTGAACACAGATAGACCGCTAGTTTGCCAATGCATGTCGGACTTCTCAGATACAGATAACAAACGCGATTACTTTCCTGTAACTGAAATTGTAAAAGCCAAGAGGAGCACAAAGCCTCTATTCAACGGCCCATTGCCTAGGGACTGATTTTAAACAAAAAAACTGAGCGGAATTATACAGAAAACAGCCTACGTAATTGGTATTCAGCCTGATCCAAAAGCGGTACAAGGCAATCTCTTTTGGAGATTCTGTTCCTCTTGATATCAAATGGGTTTTATTATTTTATTTTCAATATCATTTCCCGTCACTGTGCTATTTAGAGGCCAAGGCTTTCAACAATTAGCGCACCTACGAGAAATGGTCTTACATAAAACATGCATTCCTGTGGTTATCTTCTTGCCAGAATCCAACGCGATTAGGGTGGCACCCAATTTAGCTACAATGGCCACATATTTCTGTCCGTACTTCAAAGCTCATTAAATCAGAGTTGCCAGTCCAGTGGGAGAGTCATGGCGGTACAATTCATGTCTTGTCCAGACAGAAATTTTATCTCATGCAAACAGATGCTTACAAGAACACCAAAGAAGAAAATGTAGTTTGTCTAAACAAACCATGTATGTAAAAGGGGTATAAACGCCATACTTAATCAAAATGTCCACAAACATGTCTGTTCGACCCTAAAGACATTGTCTATAAGCAGACCCTACACAAGTGTCCTAAAAGCAGGTGAACTTCTGCTCACTACTTTCTAAAGCGTCAATAGAAACAGAACTAGAAGTTCGATGGTAGAAAGACGTGTTGCTTCTATCATTTTCTGCAATTTTACCATCATTGGATGGCAGTTGTGTTTCGTATTGTCATTGTTATCTACTAATAGTCTCCTAGTGACTGTCTAAATACCTACGCTTTTTTCTATACATTTGTTTACATAAATCTCGCATAAAAAAAAGTAATTTTGGGTCTGAAAATAGGTCTTATCACCACGGTAAGATCAATAATCAAAATTATTTTACTGGTTGCTATAGTGATAAGACCACTTATAAAACTTTAGAGCAAGGGTCAGGGATCTGTGCAACCCCTGCCCTGATAAGCATAATGTTTTATCTACCCATCCTAGGGGTAGTGGTTCATGCAATTCCCTCCATGTTATTCCTTTACTTATTGTCCTCAAACAAGACCACTAAACTATGAATTCATTACCTTGTGATGTCCTGGTTAGAGCGTCACAAGGTTTGTCCTCGTCTTAAGAAGAAGAAGGAATGGAAATCAAGACTTTAATTGGTGCATGATAAATGTTCCAATATCATTTCTTACGGAAGAAGCCAATATAGTAAATATAGGAGGTTTTTATCCCTTACTATATAAAATTTGGTATGGATGGATAGAAGGACAGAAGAGGGAGCCTTGAGAAGAGTAGGCTCATTAGGACTAGTAGACCGTTAGACATGTTAGGACTGCATGTCCCGGGCGTCGGGCGCTAGACCCCGAATATAGGCCGCACCCCCACTTTAAAAAAGTGCGGCCTATATTCGAGCCAATACGGTATTTAGAATGCCAACATTGAAACCAAAAATAATAATAATCGCGAAGGTACTTCTACATTAGCCAGGAATCTCAGTCTCAACTTGAGGGTCATTAACCTGTCTGAAATTTCTTTAATTAGCATTTAATCAAGCAATTCATTGTCTACGTCGTTAATCAATTTGTTCAGCCTTACTTATTTTTACGGCGCTTGGAGTTTGGAGTCGGACAGTTTTGGGCTACACTTTCGAAGCAGAATTTTGAAGGTTAGTCGTTTGATTAAATTCAAGCCCATGACCATTAAACGATAATAGAATCTCCAGAACACTTTACGAAATAATTTATTTTCAGCTATAAATAATGTAAAATGCGTGCGGAATAATTACATTGTTTTCTCAATCGCTCGCATTTGGGAGAGAATTACAACTCATTAAGGTATAAGGTAATTTGTAGCTTGAAATATGTCAGGCTTATAAATCATGAACGTTCATTATGTGTTTGTTGTGATATGAATGAAATGATAATAAAAAGTTTTTTTTCTTCTAAATGATACATCGAGGTAGATTTTACAAACTTTAATAATGTAGATCTTCATCCTCAAAAAAAATATATCTACAGTGAAAAGGGATATTTTTTTTTTTACACTAATACATCTCCCTTAAAACTCACTTATTTTGAATACAGAGAGAAAAAAAAAGATGGAAGACCCCATATGGGACAAATGTTGAAACTGGCTCTGTTAAGAGGGGTCTAATAAGGTCACCCTCACAGCTTTTAGCGCAACTCAATGTATTGATTGAAATCGCTTATAGCAAATGCTTTTTTAGGGGGAATCTGGCTTTTGGAGATACTCCTCGTGGAAGCTGAGATAGAGGCATCCTGTGGCAGAGTTAGTATTGACTGAACAATTATCTGTACTTATGTTATTTCCCTTCAGACCACCCTATCTGCACTAGGGCTGCCCCAACCAATCAAGAACTGACAATAGCGGGGCGATAACATAACAAGGCAGGGGAATAATCAGATCAAGAACAAGAAGTCCAGATGGCTTCTCCTATAGTATACACATATGGTGGGTTTCCAATACATTTATATTGCTTAATTTAAATCTGCGAACCCCATGACATGAGTTTACTTACTGTATATAACCGTGAAATGTAGTTTTTGGGGAACATGACTCATACCTACCAACATTCACGGTTTTCATGGGACAGTCCCGATTGTTGGAAGCTCTCCCGCTATTTTTGCAGCTAGCATGGGCTAGTTGGGAAGATCCTCTGAGCTTCTCTGATCGGCCCAGGGAACTGTAAAACCGATGGAGGTCTACGCTGTCCCAACACAGGCCTCCTCTGCACAGGTGTCCCAATATGGCCTCCTTGTGATGTTTTGAAGCACCACAAGGTTTTTTTTTGGGTATGGTGGGCTGGTGGTGCCACCTTGACTGTGCCCCCACCTCAATTCACACCCCAGCGCAGGCGTCCCAATTTGGAGACCTGAAATATTGGGGATTATGTACTGTATATTCCATGCAGGCAGGAGGATGATAAAGACCACCATGCGAGGGTGATGAATGCCTTAATTTGCTTGTTCTAAAGTATACTGGTGTTAATTTAAAACAAAATCCTATATTTTTTTTATGTATTTTACTTTAGCAAATTGAATTTATCTTAAAAAAAAAAAACTTTTGCCATCCATGATGTATTAACCTTGATCTGGAAGAACACTGAAATAGTGTATAAATCAGCTATAATTTCATTTTTTTTAATATTAAAACCATATCTCTTTATAAATGAGCCTGGATAAATAGTTAAATACTACGTCGGCCAAGATGCTATGTAATAAAGACAAATTATTTGCGAATTTCATGCGTAAACAGGAATAGACTCTCCGACAGTAAGTTATTCCGTTTCGCTGGCGTGATATAAACTACCGATGTGACGTTTTGAATATTCTGGTAATTAGGCTTTAAAATATGGACTGAAGAGTTTGTCCATGTGGAATTCTTCATAGATTTAGTAATGTTATTGAAAAGCATGCACCAGGCTGCTCTTCTCCTTAAGAGGGTCCTAAGCTTAAAACACAGAGAGGGGGCAGTTTGCGGCATAACGTACCTATTTGATTAGACCAAACCAATGAAAGTAGCTTTAATTTAGTTTAAATATATGGAATATTACTACAAATGTGCATCGCATTTTAACAGGTTCCGCCGATGTATCCTACGTTTGAGCAGCCATTTTATAATCTTCCAGTATAAGCAAAAGATACCCAACACAGGGTAAAAAATATAATCAAGAACCTGAAAGCTAGAGGTTCTAGGTATGATGGCTGCTGTCTAGGGTGAGTTAAGAGAATGTATTTACATGAAGGAATCCGGCTAACATTTTTGATTCCCCGACAGCTGCAGGTCTCCGTGTAATTACATTAGGTGGAGCCATAATTATATCCTTGATAACTGCGTATTTTGTTACATCTTGGCTGTTAATTAACTTACAGAAAGTTTGTGGCCATGTGGAAATTATTCTTTAAGTTGGCCCATAACAATGGGGCAGCTATGTGAAAACCAGGACACATGGCAGGTATGTAAGCAGATATCAGTGCTACGATCCAGTATCACTCAAAAAAACACCTAAAAAATACAGATATACTAGAGAACTTCCCAGGGTTGGCTGCCCAGTGCGTCCCCTCTCCTGGGCTACGGCTGCGATTGGGGTCAGGACTAGCCAAGCATAGACTTTGGAGGGAGAAGAAGTAAGTGGGGAGTAGGCAAAAAATGGGTAGGGAGTAGGTATAACCTGGCCAGGAGTGGGCATTTCCAAAAATGCGCGTAGACTGAAGCTTCTACCCTGGAGCCCCGGGAAAGCGGTACTTCCCCTGGAGACTCCGTAAAATCCCGTAAGTTCCCAGTTATTGATATAAATGTATTCTAAAAAAAAAGGGCAATACTAGTATTTAGTAGACTTGGTCGTCGACCAACTCTTCGGGGGGTGGGGGGGGGATCTTCGTATTCCACAAATATTCGACCATTTCTGTGTTTGGTTCGGGCGAATATTTGTGTACATTCTTCGTGTTTGTTTTTTTCTCGTTTTTTGTAGAAAGGGTTAATACGAGGTTAACGCGGTACGCACTATGCAACAGCTTTGGCGCCAGGATTTAAAATGTCCGTACGAGCAACTCTATTGGTCGCCTGCAGGGGCCTCCTCTGCCATCAACCAATGAAGTGCACCTGTACTTCATTGGTTGATAGGGAAAAGAAAAAATGTCGGTGCGCTAAGCTAGTCTCAGGCTCAAAAATACAAATGTATAATATGAGGCCTACCAAACAGTGTGAGCATGCTGCAAATTCATTGGTTGATGGCAGAAGAGCCCCCTTCTGATGACCAATAGAGTCCCTCGTACAGACTTTTAAAATCCTGGCGCCGCAACTAGGTCGGGAGAGACCACTGCTCTCAACAAGAATCTTCGTGTTGTGTGTCTTCGTATACGTTTTGCCGCCGCATATGTTCATATGTTCGGTATTCGGGATGAAAAACAAAACCGCACCCTTCGTGTTTAGCCCATTGCAGACTGGATTAGTTTGTAAATATACTTATTTCATTTGTTAATCTGATTTTGGTTTTATCCGCCTCTTAACTAAATAATTAATGACAAGCGCAGTTGTTTAAAATTGAATATTTACACCCGCCAGCTCTTTTTTTATATATTCAGAAAACTCATTTAGCAACAGGGAAGAAAACTAACAAGGAAGAGGTTAACGTAACGAAATAAAAGACACAATTTCTGTTCTGCCGGATAATCACACGTCCTTCGTACTCTCTTACAGTTCTGCCCGTGGGGAGTTAAATACTATTCATACCTTCTGTGAATTCTCTGCCTTACCAGCTTGACTTCAGAGAGCAGCATTGTTAACAATTTTGACTATAAAAATTTAGCTTTTTTTTTAGCCGTTTTCCTTTACAGAGCCCAGATTAGCCAGTTCTTTGAATAAGTTAAGTTAGGTTGAAAAAAGTCCGTTATGTTCAACCTACATATACCGTATACCGTACTTGTTCTATAGATTGATACACAAAAAAACGAGACTTTCATCCAAAAACAAAGTCCAAAGGCGCTCATAGTTTTCTATTTCTATTACATTACCTATCCTAAGGTTATATTGCTATAACCCCGAATGTATGTGTTCACTTAAAGAGGCATCCAAGCTTTTTTTGGAAGTTTTGTTAACTGAATCCACAAAAAAACACTTCTTTTGGCAATAAATGCCACATATTAACTGCCATGACTGTAAATGCCTTTTTTTTTGCTTAACAATGAATCTATTTTGTTCTAACCTTAGAGGATTCTCCTTTGTTGTCTGTAAAGTTATATGAGTGGAAAAAAAATCATTTCCAGATAATTCTGTGTTATTTTGAATATAATTCTATATGGTAGTCATTTCCCACATTGGCGTCTTTCCTTCAAAGTAAACAAGCCCGATTTGGAATGTCTGACTTCATAGCTGAGATCTTCTATTCATTTAATTAGGTTTTAAACATTTTCCTGTTCCGTGATGTCTTTTGTATGACCTGGAGGTCAGAACATTGCTGCATTTTCAAGGTGTTGCCTTAATAATGATATATAAATAACGCTATACTGCCCGGTCTCCTATTTTCTCTCGATCCCTCTGCAGGGACATCATTTGATGGCATCTGTAACTATTGCAATATTGCTTTCTGAACCATGGTCCAGATCCTTGATAAATAAGTTAAAAAAGAACGGGGCCAAGAACATACACTTGGTGTACTCCACTAAATTCATTTGTCCAACTGGAAAATGTTCCATATTTTAATGTATAAAGCGACCTATCGCGTGGCACAGTGTCAAATAGTCCATATCCATTTTGATAGAATCATATCTGAGAACTTTCTGAATGAACTCTTTAATGGCCCATCATGAAGATTCTACGTAGCGACTCATCAAATGAGTTAACCAATCGGCTCTAACACCGGTCCTATGAGTCACCGGCATTCAAGCAGCGATATTAACGGATCAGATCAATGTAGAGTATTAATGAGTCAGTGCCAGACTATGTGACCCTGAGACTGCGTCCCTTCACCTTGAGACTCCTAAGACTGAAGCAAATACCTTGAGACTGAGGGTCAAACCTTGACAGTTTCCAGGTATGTCCATTACGTAGCCTAACAATCTAGAGCTCCATCATACGTGTAGGCTGGCAGGTGGCAGAAGAGAAAGGCCAGTGCTGGCCAGGGGAATATGCCCTCTGACTGGACCAGATAGTCCCATAGTTCACTATAGATACATGTTTGAGGGTATTACCATTTCTCACAGGTAAATGAAGTCATGGGCGACAAATTAATACCAATTAAAAAAAAAACAAAAAACTTTTTATGAAAATAAAACCCCTACAATGTCTCACAGGGTGTCATGTGACCAGACGGCTTGTGTAATACAACACGTCATATCGTCATAAGTCACTTTTTCACCTAAATATCATGGAGTCTTTATTTACCTTTTATTGTGCTAATAGAAAAACATGTAGTCATGTGAGTTTTCGGGACCTCAGAGGTCCATTTTCCTAAACATCAGTTATTTGTAATCAAGGATTTTCTCCTTGTTTCTCACTGGTATAATTCAGATAATAAGGATTTTTTTAGCCCAGTGTTTTCACCAGGGAACCAGGAACGCTTCGGCTGTCCAGGGACCCTAAACGACTAGACCTTGGATCTGTGCGAGACGCAGACTTCTTCCAGCACCTCCAGTGATTTCCTCTCCCATTTGTTTGTTTCCTGGTAGAAGCTCCTGCCAAGCGCTGCTCTACTTTTATACGTCTGGTTTTCTATCATAACAGCAATTACTCTCCACGCACGGCGGTTTAATCTCCTTACCTTCTCTCGCTACACTTACTAAACCTGTTGTATTTCCTGTATCCCCAGTTTATTTTCTACAGGGTTAGCCATCATTCATGATTATATCTCGGCAAAGCGAGACCAGACAGATATCCAAATTCCCCCACAGTGGGCTTCGTAAAAAAAAAACCCCACTCTGTGCGTCTTTTTATAGTCCATGGATTATGAAGCACCTGTGTC
>VKOC01042986.1:0-10172 GCA_009364415.1 Spea multiplicata | reverse complement strand
GGTACAATACTACAGAACGTGATGTCAATGTAAATCAATAAATAAGGATAACAAAGGGTCATGGGAAAAGCATGCAAGTTGAGTATTTTTTTCTGGAAGTACAAATATTCATTTTCACTTCAGTTTTAGTACATTTGAAGTCTGGACTTCTTGCAGCTGCAAACATGTATGCAAAAAACTGTTTGTGAATTGACCTTGCTTAATTTACGACAAGACATTTTACATGAAAGTTGTCACAAAATGCTTCTTCATATAGGAGAAACATGCATTTCATAAAATAATTTTCCTTTGTTTAGTAAATCCATCTTCTATACTGATTTGATGAGGATGGCCCACTATAAAACCAGATGGCTTTGAAATGAGTTGGTTATTAACAAATGTCAAATGTGAACATTATTCAATGTGACAGATGACGTCTTAAAGCAAGACAAACTAAGTGGGTCAGATTAACGTTTTTTATTAATCTGTTTCCTACGATTGCTTGAAAAAGTGAAAAAATGCAAACAGTTCAACTTTTGAACCCATATAAACATTTCATTTACAGTGCATAGATTGCCTATATTTTGGCCCTATATATTATTATAAAACCTCTTTGAAACAGAATTTATTGTTATATTCAACTATTCTTCTTGTAAAAATTAGGAGTAATTTCACTTATTTTTCTAAGTAATTATTATTAATCACTGAAACACAGAACATACCTCATCATTTACGTTTTGTAATAAATATAGGAACATTTGTAATATGGACATGTAGAACACTTTGATGCGGAACACCCTTGTTCCAACTCAATCGTCAGTTATGTAAATTAGGTTTGTTTTCCTATCAATCAATGTTGGCCATGTGAGGCCAATGTAATGCTTATTCGAATAATAGATGAGAGAAAAACAGGATATTTCAGTCTCTGGTGATGGAAAAAGTGTTGTTTTTTACGAAAATTTTGTGATTTTGTGACACACCATTAGCAATAAATGGTTTAACAATAATAGTACTTCACCCTACCTCCCTACTTACACTATATGGCTAAAATTATGTGGATACTCCTCCTGACTTTAGTGCATGACATTTCTGCGCTGCTTGATCCACCCTGGTCTGATATATGTGTTATTATTGGGAAATGGAAGCACCTAGGAGTAACAACAGCTCAGTCTCGAAGCAGTAGACCAAGCACACTCACAGAACAGGGCCACCGAGTACTGAAGTGTAGAGCATTAAAATATCTGGTCTTATGTAGCATCACTCACTACACAGTTCCAAACTGCCTCTAGAAGCAACATCAGTACAAGCAACGTGCTTCGTGAAATAGGTTTTCATGGCTGAGCAGCAGGACACAACCGAAGATCACTATGTTCAATGCCAAGGTTCAGCTGGAGTGGTGTGAAGCACACTGCCACTGGACTCTGGAGTAGTGGAAACATGTTCTCTGGAATGATCAATCACACTTCTGATGGACAGATTTAGGTGTGGTGGATGCCAGGAAAATGCTATCTACCGGAATGCCTACTTGTGAGGGTTAGGGATGGGAAATAGCCAGGGTCAGGATAATAGAAGTCAGCAAAGTCCAAGGGGAATCCGAGATCAGCAACAAGATTAATCCAATGCAGCAATAAACAGAGGGAAGCTCAATAAGGCACAATATCTGAGCACTGAGTACAACTTAATCTCAACTCAGCCAATGGTAAGCAACAAGACATTTCAGCTAAAGCCTAATAGGCAACATCCACATGTTCATGTAAAAACACTTTTAATTCACTTGCAAATCCTTGGTTCAGAGAGTTTGCAGAGATGCCATGTTTGCATAGACAATACATAAACCGATGACATAAAATGACACAAAATCAGCCTCTCAAAAGGCCTATGCCACATAACGGTACTATAACGAAACCAATTTATCAACAATTAATATTCACACATATTCTCCATGGCTCTTAACTATATGCTCAAAAAGGACATTGTGATAATTTATACTTTATAATTGCAGTAAGGATTAATATGTATCATTTCAATTCAAATATTCTATTTGCTTGAAATAAAACCATTAAAGCAACATTCACAGTCCCCAGGTGTCATTTTTGATTAGTCTTGAGAGTAGTTAAGTTATTCATTTTAAGTATAGCAGATGATTAAGCTAAAGAAATCACTTGGGAAACTCTTATAGCATCTGTCTATATCTACATAAATTGGTAACATTACTAATTAAAGACATTGGTGTTTCCACATGAGTCACTCATATTTTACATAGACAAACCCCCATTCAATCCCATTGTAAAAATGATTTGATCTATAGGTTCACCTACGAAGGCTACAAACCAGGGTTTACATATCTTATAGAAGTTTTCAATTTTATCCTCTTTTGTATAGTGAATATATGTCATTTTAAATTTAGTATTAATTTAAACAATGTTAAGTGAGTTTTCTAATGCTTTTGCTATGGCTCTTGTTGTTGCTGAGCAATTTTGGAGGATCATTAAATGGTTAAAATGGTATAATTGCTCTTATACTAGATGAGTGGAATAACTGGTCAGCAGTATGGGCAACAGATACTGCACCATTGTTTGGATACCTTTGTCCAAGAGCACTACTGATTGGTTGGCTGTGAGTAATCTTCCACTATAGTTGTTGAGGTCCTATAATTCTGCTATAGTGGATCAAGATTCTAGAGATATACTTTTGTATTTACATGATTGTTCTCAAGTTCTTTAGAATAGTGATATCAATACTAAAGAGTAAGGCAGAGGAAACAATGATGCTTATACTCAGAAAAGAAGGACCTGCCAACTGTGGAAGGTAACTTAGATCAAGCCCAAGAAGCTGTGCCATGATCCCTATAGGAGATAAAAGTGACATATGTTATGTTTAGTGCTAAGAGATCCATCAGAAAATTTAAACTGTTGTGGAATGACTTCAGTGCAGTCAATCAAATCTGTTATCTGTGTAAGGTTTCCGATGGTCTTTTAGATAGACTTTATCACTTTCCTTCTTTCACCTATAACATATATAAGTCAAAGGGAGATAAAAGTGTCTTTCAGGGTTATGCCCTGCTACTCATTTTATGTGGCAGTAATGGGTGGAGCTGTGATGTCACATCGATCTACCTATATTGCACATTGACCTTTTGAATCCCGATCTGCCCATATTACACCTATTTTATCCGGTTGTCTGCCAGCTAACAAGTGTGACGTGAGTTCCATTGATGAAACTAAAATAAACCAATATAACTCAGCACTCAGTGAATTGAGGTGTTTATTGCACCACGTGACAACGTTCCGTTTCATCTACAGGATCTTTTTTCAAGCCGCCGTTTTGGATGGGGTGGAATCCTGCTTGGGCACCAAGTATTTGAGTGCTGGTGCTGCCTAATCATAAAGATTGTTCAATAATGAGATTATCGCAACAAAATCATATGTACGAAATTGCCATCTGATATAAGCTATAATTTTGCGTTGGCTCTTTTACATGTTGATATAAAGGATGTATAAATGAAACACGTTGTATCATGATATTATTAAAGCATATGGCTATTAAATACCAGCCCCACACTGTTGAATTAGCCATGCGTGCTATAAAGTAGTGAAAATGCTCCCGAGTAAACATTAGCTAGATGGTTTTGTCTCATCATATATCACACATTTCTATGCCCTGCATCAGTATCCCAAATAGCAACGGGTTTTCCCTTATGTGGAGAACATCTCACTAACAAAGAAGCAACCCTTTCACTCTTTTCATAGTTGACATTTTATACTGCGATATCCAATATGAAAGCTTACTCACTTTTTTTCAAAAGAATGCTAATGTGCGGTCAATAATTTCTGAGATGTCTTAACAAATTCCCTTTATTAACATTCCTTAATTTTTTCCCTCCTTTTTTTTTTTTTTTTTCCTTTTTCTTTTTTTTTTTGCGTAGCTACACCTTTCGAGTTAATGACACAAAAATAGGAAAACCCCTATTACACATTTATCCACATAGATTTCATCTATTTATGTATAATTCTATAAAATTAGTATAATAAGATATATAATTATAACTGTGCTGATGACAAAGTCATTTTTCGAGAGGAAACAGATGGGCATTTCTAATTACCCTTTTTCTACAACATTCTGGTTTTTCGTATTTACTCAAATTATTGTATATTCTATTTTTTGTTTTCCAAAATCCAGTGTTTATTTGGTTTTTCAATTTTGTAATTGGCGGGAAGGGGTACAGAAAGAAAGAGGAAGGGTGGAGGGAACATAAGTGGAGGAATTGTTACATCAATGCCAAAAAGACATGGTCAATAAGTTACAGTACACAAGAGGTAAGTACACAATACATGTAAATGCAAAGTGTACAGGCATAAAGACACATTATAGCATGTATGGAATACCAACTGCACTTAACAGCTCAAGACATGGAAATATAAAACCAAGAGCAAACAAACGCCCCAAATAGTAAAATGACCGAGGCACTCACAAAGAGTGTCTACCCACAAACAGAAGCCAGTGGAACCAGGTAGCGGTGTAAGCGTCCCTTTGCTTCATAGAGGTAGCAGAGAGATCCTCAATGA
Source organism: Spea multiplicata (assembly GCA_009364415.1). NCBI lineage: Eukaryota > Metazoa > Chordata > Amphibia > Anura > Pelobatidae > Spea > Spea multiplicata. The sequence continues at coordinate 5,628 of VKOC01042986.1, read as the reverse complement.
CCTTAATTTCCTCCACTTTAGACATCCATGCCTGCAATGTCGGAGGGTGGTCTGACTTCCAATTTAAAGGTATAAGACATCTTGCAGCGTGAAGCAAATGTCGAACGACAGACTTCTTGTATTGTGAAACAGAAAGCGAAGTGTGGTGTAAAAGCATAAATAAAGCCTGGAAGGGCGGGGGTGAGTCGGTAAGCTCCGAGATGACACAGTAAACTTCTCACCAGAATACTTGGATAGCGGGGCAGGCCCACCAGATATGGAGCATAGAGCCTACAGCACTACCGCATCGCCATCAGGCGTCGGAGACAGTCAGGAACATAACATGTAACTTTTCGGGTGTACGGTACCAGAGGGTCAGGATTTTATAGTTTGTCTCTTGCGTCTTAGGCCCTAGAACTCTGGTGGGTGAGGGTAAAGATCTTAGTTCAGTCCACGTCTGTAAGTCAAACATCGCAGGCGGACCGGCAGAATGAGGGTGGCATGTGAGACAGCTGTGACAGTAGCATCATGTAGAGCAAGGAGATGGCCCCAACCGGTGGGTGCTTCTGGGTGCACAAGTGAGCTGAGAACATTTCTGCCTTGGGTGCTTGTTGCCCCAGATAAACTTGATTATAGTTGAGCGAAGCATAGCAAAGAATACACGCAGCAACCGGATCGGTAGGGTTTGGAACAGGTAAAGGGCCCTTGGGAGCAGATTCATTTTGACAACATTTAACCAACATTTACCTATCCAGGAGAGGAAGCACCACTTAAAAGGAAAACTAGGCTTAAGCAACGGGACCTGCTCAGGAGGGATGGATACGTTGAGAATCTCAGATTTAGAATAGTTAATCTTTGGGTTCAACAGGGCGCCATAAAGTTTAAACTCACTCATAATGTTCGGCAGGGTGATACTAGGGTTGGTAATGATGAAGAGGAGATTATCGGCATATGCTGCCACCTTATGTTGTATCTCCCCTGCACAAAAACCCTGTATGTCGGTGTTAGACCCTCCAAAAAGGGTTCAAGAGATAGCACAAATAGCATCGGGGACAAGGGGCATCCCTGCCATCATCTTTGCGAACAGTTTTAAATCAGCGTTAAGTAACGATATGAGCTTGTAGCTCTGGCATAAACTGGGGTCCTTTCCATCTTTGGGTATAACAACGATTGTTGCCGCCAAAGGTATATTCAATATATTAATACCACATTCTAAAAAACAATATATAAAAGGTGGTTGCTGCTGAAGGGGGGACAGGACTTCCTTCCTGTAAGTGTAACAAGAAATTCACTGGCAAATACTCCCATTCAAGTGACGACGCAACAGGCGCTAGAATGGGAGGAGCTTAGCGTGATGACGTGGGAATGTAAAATCAACAACGCACGACTGCAGAGACGCCATTGCTGAGCGGATACTGAATCTGGTTGCAGTGCAGTCGCTCGTGTCTCCACATTTGTTGTGCCTAACACTGCCTATAGGCAAAAAATAAAAGCCTAAATTGAGATCCAGACCAGTGATACCTATTTGGACAAAATAGCCTAAATTGAGATCCAGACCAGTGACACCTATTGGGCCAAAATAGTCTAAATCAAGATACATACTTCTGATGTAAACTCTCTCTGTCTCTTTACCTGCCTCTAAATATCCTCTGCTCCTTAGCCCTTGATTTTCCATTCCAGCATTTGCTATGCTTCCCCAAGCCTCACGTATTAAGCCAGTATCACAACCTCATGCTGACGAGTCCCATTAAGGACAAAACAGCTGTCCATGAGTGGCTACTGCACCTCTTACCCAAGTTTTGTCTAAAGGCTGTCTTGTACAGCGGCCAATTACTTTCAAGGGTTCCATGTATAAAGTGGATATAGAGGCAAAAGGTGATCATTGTTGACCTTATTTGCCTGCCCCTACCCAGAATCCCTTGTGGTTGTGGCAGCACCATGAGATTTCTGAGGGAAAAAAACAAGCCTTCTGGCTTGTCTGGTGTCGGTAGGTGAGTGTTTAATATTGCTTCTACTACTAAAAAATAGCTCCAACATTGTTGTATTTTTCCTTTTATCTTGGTGGTTAAGCGGTTTCATGGCCCACGTTGTGTTGTACGGTCACTTACTGCTTACGTTTAGATTTTGGCTGAGGACGGTTGTTAATTTGATTAATATTGTGTAAAGAACAGCTATTCTGTTTTTTTCTGACTTGGTTTAGTCAGGACATTGGATTCAGCCCCATGCATTCAGATTTGCATTTGCACAAATTGTCTAAATGGCTTCCATCAGTAACCAGCATTGAGGATCATTCAGGATCTTTCTAAATCCCAAGTCTGGCCCTATATGCAATTACTTGGCTCTAGTCCTAGTCAACCTAGGCATGAATATATCACTGCCAGTGAGTGTTAAATAAGTATAATATTGAGCAGCTGAATCTAAAGTCTGAGGCCCTTCGTCTGTATGAATTTCCAGTTCAGTGTCCCATTTACTGTACATCTGCTTCACATTTAATGACTGCAAATTTATTAATATCACTGCTAATGAATTAGTAGCTATTTTTAACTTCTCATTAATTAGTGTTAATGTTTTAATCCATTGGCATATTTTATTGCATGCACATAAAATATATCCACTGTATACAGCAGGCACAATTCCGTTTTTTTTAATTCATAAACATGAAGCATGTTAAAGCATGCACTTGTTATAGATCTCTAGCTCTGACACTATTTTTTAATACTGGAAGGCAACTAGGTGCACATTGAGAGCATTCAGCTTGGGGTTGGGCCCTACCAAATGGCCCACGCAAACATACAGTAATTGACCCAAAGTACAGTTGGTTAATACTAAACAAACTCAAGGTACATTATTCAACCATTTTCAAAGCAGGCTAGTAAGTACCTCCCAGCTGTACTGATTCAAGCAGCGTCGTTCTCTCATGCTCTCTCTCAATATCTCCCTACATTCTCCACCGATCACTTCCTTGTTCTTGTTTCCTTTCTCCGCTTCTTCTCTTACCTCTTCTTGTTCTTCTGTCTTCTTTCATCGCCAGAGAAACGGGCGAGACTGTCCCTGTGGTGTGAATCATGGCTCTGCCATTTTGTGTAAATACTCCACAATGATGTAGACAGGTGCACAGAGAGGTGCAGAAACGCTTTTTTTAGAAGCACTCGAGGAGGCCTGGTTAACGGAGATGATACCTGGAAGAAGCGGATGAAGGAAGAAGAAGACAGAAAGACAAGAAGAAGGGGAGTTGTGAAAAAGAAGACAGGGACATAAAAGTCGTTGATGGAATAGATAAGGAGACATTGAGAGAGTGTGATAGTGAGTAAGAGTGTAAAAGAGAGTGAGTGAGAGCATGAGAGCAACAAAATGCAAAACAAAAATCAGAGCGCTCTGCTTCATTTTTGTCTGTTTAACAAAATTGGCATAAATCTAGTTTTAAGCTCGGTTAGCAACCTTCAATTTCTGTTTTTTTTTTAATTATTCAGCATACTACACATGAGTATTTCAGCTGCGCACAACTGCACAAATTTCCTGTTTAGCTATTATTACAAGATGAGATAGGAACTTAAAAGAAGAAGCAAAATGGTAGCTCCCAAAAAGGGCACAATACAAAATAATATAAAAGAAAAAAATACTTTGTACACAGGTTTATGAATCAGGACTGAGAGTAGTTTGGAATGTCATAATTCTCTTTTTAATTCTGTTTGCTCTTCTGTAAAGTCTCAAAGCAGCTTTCATTTTTTTTATATAATCACTACTAAACCTTCGGGGGTCAAAGTGTTACTTTTCTTCGTAAGATGCTATGAATACCTTTACTGCCCAGTGTGACATGTATCACTCTGAGCATGCTTTTGAATTAATTATAGATGATAGTGTTCAGGTTTCAGATAAAAATACTAGCTAAAAACATTGCACTGATTTTATAATTTAGTTTCAGTTTAAAATAAAATTAAAATTTTGAGTTATAATCTTAACTTGGTTTAATTTCAAATATTTTTAATTCCTGTACTGATGTATAAGAAGTAATTCTTATAATTTCTAAACATATATATACATTAACACATTATTTATTTTCCATTAAATTGCCTATGATAGCTATCTGTTCTCGGGGTATGCATGATTATTCCTCCACCTCAGATTATCTCTTCTTTTTTAAGTTACTAAATGTTGGTAGTTGACTGGTAATTCAAGCAGTATTTATTAGACTTGGGCACCGGCGGGAAATTCAAGTTCATTTTCGTGTTTGTTTTGGGAGGGAAAATCATGGTCCTGCCATTTTGTGTAATAAGGCAGACAGATGCATAGAGAGGTGCTGTTTTGCCCAATCAATGAGGATACGGAATTACAGCACAGCATACAGCAATTTGATCAAGCAAAACTTTATTAGATTCCTAATACAGCAGTTAGAAAATAGTAGTGTATGTAAACTTATATGTATGTATATGTGTGTGTAAAATTAGTTAAGCAATCAATCAATATCACTGCATCCAATGCTATAGTGTCAAGTTTCAATACAGTAATACTTCACCAAGCCAAGTAGTTATCACTCCTCTAGCTGATTAATTCGCAACTCAGCAGGGACTGGGAAACCCCTCTGAACAGTCTTTTTGAAGAGCCACCTGTCTTGGACGCAAAGATCTCTGGATCCATCCTGGGCTGCCCGTGCACGTTCTTGCTAACACCACAGGTGAGGTTTCAAAGTTTGTGGTCGTGACTGTGGGTCTTTTATAGCCGTCATGGGGACTTTCCAGAACCTTCCAGGGACAAGTGTCTTTACATTGTGGTGTTATCTCTATGTGGCGCTCTGCTTCATTTTTGTCTGTTTCGTTAGGGTCATTTGTTTTCAGACAATTGTACAAATTAATGAAATTGGCAAATTTTGTTAAAATTAAAATTTGTACAAATATGAATGCATACATCTAGTTTTAAGCTCAGTTAGCAACCTTCGATTTTTGTTTTTCTTTCTATTTTTTTTGTTATTATTAAGCATACTGTGCATGAGTACTTCAGCTGTGCACAACTGCACAAATTTCCTGTTTAGCTATTATAACAAAATGAGATAGAAACTTAAAAGAAGAAGCTCCCAAAAAGGGCACAATACAAAATAATATAAAGAAAAAAACATGAGTAATACTTTGTACACAGGTTTATGAATCAGGACTGAGAGTAGTAGAATAAAAGAGGTTCAAAATTAACTTAGAGTTATAGCGTTAAGGTTAAGAATAGTAGTGGACTGGTTAAATTACCTTAATTAAATTATTTAATCAAATTTATTAATGATCTTAATTAAATCAAAACTTTAGAGAGTCTTAGCCATGACTGAGGCTCATAGTCTCATACAGAGGAACCTTACTTTGTAAAATGCTCAGATGCAGCACAGCAGTGTCACATAAAACACTCACAGTGAAATGAACGGGTCCCGTGCCTGCTCTGCTCTTATATAGGCTCTCTTTATTGCTAGTCTGCTTTTTTTTTATTTGAAAGACGCAGCACAGCCATTGGACAAGACCTCAGCATGATGTGATCTGATTCGGAGTGAGCTGATTGGACAAACAAAGATCAGTGCACTCATTTCCCTTTCTCTTAGTGCAGGCAAAATGGCGAGATTCTCCTCCTCTTATATATATATATATATATATGGGTTATCAAAGTAACTGATATATA
>VKOC01042910.1:0-10001 GCA_009364415.1 Spea multiplicata | reverse complement strand
GAAGACTTAATCCACAAAAGATATTCCTTGTTCCTTGTTGATGGGTAGCCCCACATGAATGTAATATTATTTTTTGTTACGTTTTCTGTCACATCCCTTAATTTTATACTTTGTATTCTTGTAAATGTGCCTTGAATAATTCTCACATCCTTATAAATTAAAACTTTTTCCCTTTTTGTTCCTGGATTTCCATATTCAAGGGGTTTGAAAAGACGCGAATTGACAGACCAAGACGAATCGCTACATTAGGTGGAGAGAACCCTGCTTACAATCTTGAGGGAATGGGGTGACAAACATAAGGCATAGAGAAAGGGTGAGAGGTTGTGTGGTGGTTGTATCAATGACAAGGAAGATCTAGCAGCTAAGACGGTGCGGCTTCTCTGAAGAAGTGGGTTTTGAGATGTTTCTTGAATGTTGGGAGGGTGAATTCTGAAGGTTCGCTGGAAGTAGATTCCAGAGATATGGGGCAGCCTGAGTTATATCTTGTAGACGGGAAAAGGAAGAGGTGTTAAGTGAGGAGGAGAGCCCTAGCCCATGCGAAGAACGTAAGGATTGAGTAGGAGAGTATTTGCTTATGAGGGCAGAGATGTATGGAGAACAGTATTATGGATGGCCTTTTATGTCAGTACCAGGATTTTAAATTTGATTCTAAATGTAATTGGGAGCCAGTGGAGGGTTTCACAGAGTGGGGAAGCAGAAGAGGAGCAACGTGCAAGGAAGATAAGCCTAGCAGCAGCATTTAGGACAGACTGTAGAGGTGAGACAGTGGAATGTCAATCAGAAGAGTGTTGCAGTAGTCAAGATGGGAAATGATAAAGGAATGAACCAGAGTTTTTGTGGATTCTTGAGTGAGGAATGGACGGACACGAGAGGTTTTTTTATGTAGGATTTGGCGAGGGACTGAATGTGAGGGATGAAGGAAAGGTTAGAGTCAAGGATGACCCCAAGGCATCGGGCTGGTTAGTAGGAGAGATAGTCGTGTTGTTAATGGTGATAAAGAATTCAGGGAGTGGAGGTGGGGAAGATAATGTGTTCAGTTTTAGAAAGATTAAGTTTCCGGTAGCATTGTAACATCCATGAAGAAATAGCAGACAAGCAATTGGTAATACGGGACATGAGAGATGGAGAGAGATCAAGAGAAGACAGGTAGATTTGACTGGAGGGAAAATGATTTGATTAGTTTGCCAAGAGATGAAGAATAAAGAGAGAACAGCAGAGGGTCAAGAACTGAACCTTGGAGGACACCAACCGAAAGGGGAGGGGTGATGATGTCTTGACAGAGAAGGAACACATTAGACAGGTATGGAGATCCGGGAGAGAGCTGTATCTCGAATGCCTATAGAAGCAAGTGAGTCTAGAAGAAGGTGGTGATCAACGGTCTCAAAAGCAGCTGAGAGATCCAATAGTATTATAATGGAGAAGTGACCTTTTACTTTGGCAGAGAGCAAGTCATTGGAGACTTTTGTTAGAGCCGTATTCATTTTAGTTGCCATATTTTCTCCTCCTCCTACCCCTTTGTTTCCTGAGTTTTGTTTCTATACTACTTATTCTTCACTCAGTCAGAGGCAATATTCGTTGCTCATATATCTAAATGATATTGGTGATTATATATTGTTACTAGGTTCCTTTTAATGTGTGACAGATGCTGTATATACCACACACATATGGTTATACATCTTGTCTTGTATTGCTAGAATTTCATACTTTAATTAGACATTATGTAGATATTGTATTACTGAAAATGAGTTTTAGCATTTTCAGCAACTGCTGTGTATAAGCTATATTTCTATACCCATTAGGATTTTCCAGTAGTTGCTTGAATAGTTGGATAATTTTTCCTTCTTTCCTCTGTCTACATTATATTTTAGATTATTGGGATGAAATATATCTCAAAAAGCCGTATATCATCGTATATAGGTTTTATTGCTATAAGTATTGAAGTTTTCAGCAGATTTTCATTGCTTTATTATAGAGCTGCAACTAAGGATTATTTTCATAATCGATTAGTTGCCCCCTCGATTATTTTTTGATTATCGATTTGGATAAAAAAATGATATGTAAATTTCATTTATTTAAATTAATTTAATAAACAAATATGTTAAATACAAAACGGTTGGAATAAAAAACTTTATAAAAATTGCATTTCTTGCATTTTTGACCCCCAAGCCCCCCATTTATTGCAATCATTTTGAGTTGCCACGCGCCCCGACCATGCCATGCTGCCTCCCCCCTTATGCCTTAATACCCATATGCCTTATAACCCCGATATGTCACATCGATTCCTCCCCAGAATCTCATAAGTCATCAGACCCGTTCACACACAATGACACCATACTTTTATAAATACTGCCCCCAGGATTTAGATTCCCCTTAGTTTGCCCCCCTTTACCTCTAACTGCACCTTAAGTTAACTTGATTTACCTAGTATGCCATGTATTTAACATCCCTCAAAGTTGTCTCAGATATATATAGGTGGACCATATATGCCCTTTAAGCCCTCAGAATAAAGGGTTTTTTTTATTAGCTTTTTAATTTAGAATTGCGTAATATATAGATATATATCAGAGATATCTCATCATTTGGCTTCCATATATCCAAACTGATACCACTCTGTTCTCAACGAGGATTCGTAAATTACCTTCATGGGTAGTTGGACAACTGTAGAATCCTAATAGTTTCAGGGCAGATTGTACTTAACATCTTCACAGCTTGAATATCGATCCGCTCCTATATTAGGCATATACATTAAATTTTCACCTTGTTTGCACAAAGAATTTGTGCAGTTTTCATAAAGTCGGCTTCTTGATGTCATTGTGTTGCTGTCCATCTCTGGGCCTTCCGCTTCCACCCTATGTGTTGACGTCCTCCGTCTTCAATTATAGGCCTATATCACTTATCAATTTAGACACGAAAATGTACTCTAGAATCCTTGCAGATAAATTAAAACGTGTAATTCCAGACATGTGTCAAGACCAAAGTGGATCTATTATAGGAAGTTATTTGAAAGATATTAGGAAGATACTGAATCTTATCCAATATATATATTATATATATATATATATATATAATTATATATATATATATATATATATATATATTGGATATCTACACAAAAATCTGGTGCAGTTTTGATGGCCCTTGATGCCGAGAAGGCCTTCGACCGAGTCAACTAGAGGTTTCTGGAGGGCAGCACTGGAGAAGTTCAGTATTGGAGGCCCATTTAAGGAAAAAACTATGGCCTAAAACTCTTTCCCTTGTGCAATAGTGTTGCGCTATATGCTTTAATCTAGATGGTTTCCTATACAGAATGGAACTAGGCAACTAGGCCCCACTACTATACATAATGTCAACTGAACATTATTACAATAAACTCACTAGAAATGTAAAGTAACCTTATATGCAATGTTTTTCTCTTTCGTATATTCCCTGAATTCAATCTTGACATTTTTGAATATTATAGACATTTATGGCATAGTCTCAGGCTATAAAATTAATATACATAAGACACAAACTTTAACAAAATTTATATCTGAAGATTTAATGAAAGAATTAAGAACTACATTTCATTTTGATTGGAATAATAATTTTATAGATTATTTAGTAATTAAGATTCTGTCGTACTATTTAATTCCCAACCTAACTTATCAAATGAGAAACATCACACTGAAAGTAAATATTCACCTATTACAGCAATCCCAAAAATCTATAACTCAAGATATATGGCAGGATAAGAGGCACAGTATTGCACAAGTACATCTTCAAAGAAAAAGTGAGAATTTCCTTTACTGATGTCCTTTCTCTCCATGGTGTTTACAGAATAAGTCAACTATCCGCATGTGATAAATCTTCAGAAAATGTTTCCTCTGAAAATGTAAACAGACATTAAGCCAATTAAACCATTTCTTATGCTCTGGTTAGACACAGACACTCTTAAAAGTTTACATATAAAAATATTATCGCTGATAGTCTAAGGGCTACAATTCTTTTCCTTAAAAAAAAAAATATTCAAAACCATATTTTAATGTCCACTCCGATTGAATGTATGGAATTTATGATTGACGACTTGAATTTAAACAGTTGGAAAACCCGTTAAATATTTTTCAGATATTCTAGATCAAGGAATGATTTTACCTTTTGGTCAACTGCAAATTAAATTTGGTCTGACAGAGGGCGTCCCTATTTATTACTGTAGGGTGAATCTGAGTCCCGCTCTGGGGGTGATTGGCTGAATTCTGTGAATTCCCGTGTACCGGCTTTGGGGAGAAAGAGGGATTCGAAGAAAGAAGAGAGATGAGATAGAAAAGAAAGAAGTGAGGTAGGGAGAAAAAGAAAGATCTAAAGAAAAAGGAGGCAAAACAAACAGAGGGGAAAAAGAATGATAAACAGAAAGGAAATGAGATATAAACAGGAGAGACAGGGGAGAGATGAGGAGAAAAGGATGAGGTAAAGAGATGGGAGAGAGAGATAGGAAAAAGGTGAGAGATAAAGAGAACGAGGAGGACGGACATAGAGAACAGCAACGGTGTGGAATGAATAAAGGTTCGTCTGACCTAGAGTTACTTGACTGAGAAGAGACCTGAGGAGGGTGTAATCTGGGTGCTGGGAAAATCCTGTGGGTGCAATCTAGGCATGTCTCGTATCTGGGTGCAAGTCCTATTTGTGCACTATGGGTGCTGACCAAGTCTTATGTGTGTAATCAAAATCAGGGCTGGCCGTTGGTGTGTGCGACTTGTGAAATGCCCCCAGTTTAGGGTTTATTTGCTTTATACCTGTCAGTGCTGAGTTTGCTTATAATTTTTCAGTTTATCTATACATGAAATGCTGTGTTTGTATGTGGTGTTTGTGATCTATACCTGAACTACATGGCTGATAGGTATAGCACAGTGAAGGAAAGGACAAAGGGCACTGTCAACGCATGTGAGGCATGTCATCCTGTCCCCATGGGCAGGGCAGAAGGGATGGAGGTGGCAAAAGTGCTTGCACCAGCCTTTGCTACCTTGGACAATACCAGAAAACTCAGGACTGTTGGGTGTTTTGTAGGAGTTCCCTTACAACACATGTGACATAATGTTTTTTATGAATTTTGTCTCCAACATTTAAATGACTTTTTATAGATGGCTAAAATGTACATGCTGGTATATATATATATATATATATATATAAGCTATTATATATATATATATATATATAATATATTATATATATATATATATATAGATATATATATATTATATGATGATATATATATATATCTGGTGGACTCCTTTTCTCTAGCTAGTTAGTCTGGGAACAAAAGCAGTTAAATCATACTTTGCTCCCTAGTTTTACGATGCTGCCATGAAAACACCTGTGGGAACTTCTGGTTGATTTGACTTTTGTGATAAATAATGTTTTGGGAAATTATCTCTCTAGAATATAATTCAACATATAAGTGTCAGATTTGTAATAATGACTTCCCCTTTCTTTGAATCTGTGTAAAAAAATCTCTGAATAATATGAGGTGCCAGGACCGAGTTCATAGTCATCATGGGAAATCTTGAATAAACTATTTCTACAAGTAGGTCTTCCCACCTACTAAGTTTTAAAATATAGACCTTTCATAGACTTTGCTATGCAACAGGTCTCTGAATCATTGTAATGAGAAGCGTATAGCAGGGCATGACAAATTTGTTGTGAATCCAGGCACCAGCTAAAAAAGTTAGGAGCCAGGATTTTTTTTTAAAACTAACAGTTGGTCAGGAGTGATCTGATCATCATCAGCCCACTTACTAAAGTCACAGCATTTGACCTGGAAGCACCCTGGACTTTCAGGTCAGTGCTGTTTCTGTTGTTGTTGTTTTTTTTAATATATATATATATATATATTTTTTTTTGTAATACTTTCAATGCTGATGTTCCATTGGAGACACAGCATTGACTGATATTTAGTCCCCACAAGCTCGTGGAACAATATTAACCCCTGCAATGCCACGAATGTGTTGAGACCCAATTGTGGCATTGAAGGGGTTAACGCTGCACTGTCGCTCTCAGAGAGCGATCAGGCAGCAGGGGGTGTTGGGGCTGCTCTCCACACTCATGTGGAGACCAAAGAACCCTCTCTCCCCTGTCCCTGAAGCTGCCTCTGGCAGGGGGGAGTCTCTCTGATGAGTGATGTAGGCTTCCATGCCTACAGGAATCATCAAAGGGCTTGTGGGGGCTCGTTTTTGCTGTTGCTGGTCTGCCTGGGCTTCCAGGCAGACCACCAGCAGCAGAGCCCCTTACAAAACGGGAATTAACCCCTAAATGCCACGATCGCGGCATTGAAGGGGTTAACGCTGCACTGACGCTCTCATGGAGCGATCAGGCAGCTGGGGGGTGTTGGGTCCGTCCCCTCACTTGTGTGGGGACCCAATAAACACTGAACCCCCTTTTCTGAAGCTGCTTGTGGCAGCTGAAAACGCTATTGCTGGTTTTGCAGCAACCGCGTTTTCAGCCTACAGGATCACTCCGTGGGAGTGATATCAGGCTTGGGGGCGGGCTCTGAGTGGCTGTGCTGTCTGCCCTGACTTCTGGGCAGACAGCAGCAGCAGCGCACCCGTGTGGTGACTCAGTCTCTTACATCCACAATTTTTTGTGGATGTAAGAGGCTGACAAAACCTAGGCGCCAGGACAAAAATCTGAGTCGCCATGGCGTATAGCATAAAACAGCCCTGTATGAATCAACTTTGTCACCAACTTTGTCCCCGGCCTGTGCCATCTTTGTACCGCAAACACCCTGCCTGTGCCAACTTGGTCCCCAAGGCGCAAAAACTCTGCTTGTGGCATCTTTACCTTTCCACAAATAAATTATACATCTGATACACACAAACACTTTTACAGTGACTCACTAATTCACACTTCCATGCACATAATTCATTCACACAATAATTTTCTTACTCATTCACACAAATCATTTACACATATTCATTAATGCTTTCTCACAAATTCATTAATTCATACTCACAAATTCATTAATTCATACTCTCACTTATACTCCCACACATTCCCACAATTCATCCACACATTATCTCCCACTTCTCACTATCAACCCCAATATCTACCCCTCTCCCCCACTTATCACTATCGATCCCCTCTCCCTCACTTTTCACTATCTACTCCCCTCTCCCTTCTCACTATCTACCCCTCTCCCTCCCCACTATCTACCCCTCTCCCTCCCTTCTCGCTATCTACTCCCCTCTCCCTCACTTCACTATCTATCCCCTCTCCCTCCCTTCTCACTATCTACCCCCCTTTGAAGTTCACTTACCTTATAGAGGTCCTGCGGTGGGAGCACAAGGCCTCTGTCTCATCACATGACTCAGCTCCATTCCTGCTTCCGCTGTTCGGCACAAGAGAAGTTGCTCGCAAGCTGCACAGCGAGAAGCAGCAGCCTCTGCATAAGTCTGCGAGTGAGAGATCTGCAGTGCAGGTACGAGGGTGGGGTTGCATGCATGATTGAGGGAATGAATCTGTGAATAAACGAGTACATGTGCCATGATCGCTAACACCATGTTGCTCACCGCGGAAGTTCTTCTGCCCAGAAACTGCGAGTAGTTTCTATCCCCTCTCCCTCCATGATCCCAACAGTGAGGAGGCCAGGTGAAGCGGATAAAATAGATAAGTTGAGTATGCAAGGTGTTGCAGACAAAGAGTAACTTGATCCAGTAAAGCAAGAGTTAACACAATCGGTGCCCAATTCTGTTAGTCGTGCAAGCCACAGGTCTAACACGGAGCGGGTTCTCAGACGAGCCAAACTGGTAACCGGGAAACACAGGCTATGGTACTGAATCGCTAGGCAAAAGAGAAGTCAGGCAGGCAAAGGGTCAAAATAGTTCGGGCAACAACGAAAATCACAACCGTAGAGGAGGACCACAACAGGGTAACTAAAGAGAGCAGTGCTGGGAATTTAAGTTTGGCACCTTATTGAAGCTCTGCCCCCGGATAACATCACCACTTCTCCAGACGTCTAACCCTGGACCCTTCTCTACTCAGCATAGCCGCTCCCCCAGAGGCCGAACGAAAACCTCACAAAGACGCCCGCCGGTAAGTATGAATCCTGAGAGTTTCTGGCCCGTCGGGCATCAGGGTGCAAGACCCACTGCCTGTCCTAATGCTGCCGATCAGCTACCCGATCGCCCTTATCAGCAACATGCCGCATTTTTATGAGACTGGCGGACACGTACAGGCTTCTGCCCACCTCTGTCCGCCACCGAACAGGAGTCCCCTCTCCTCAATGACTGGCAAGTGCGAGCAGCCGTCCCACCTGCGCTCCACCGTAGTCAGAGAGGTGACAATATGAATGAGTGTATGTGTGATATCATGGATGTGTAATTGGGGGGCATGGCACAGGGAGTCTGTAATTGACCCCATACTGTTGGCAGCGTCAATACACAATGGGGCAGCTAGCCAGGTTTCAGCATGTATTGGCTTACTTGGAATGACAGGAGTGTGATTGCTCACAGCAATCAGTCCTATCATGCCCAGGTTCCAGCATTTACTTGTTGCCTTGGCATAATAGGGGTGTACCTGCTGTTAGCAATTATATATATATTAATATTGTATTTTATTGTCTAGTTTTGGTGTGGTAACACCACGCTTTTATTAAAAGTAAGTAACACACCATAATTGGACAAAAAATACAATAACAATATCAATTTATATATGATTAACAGAAATCACACTCCTATCATGCCCAGGCAACCAGTACATGTTGGAATTTGTGTTTACTTTTAAACAATATATATATATATATATATATATATATATAATTGTGTTTATTTTGTTTGTACAGTTTTGTGTGTTACTTTATTAAGTGGTTTTTTTTTAATTTTATTTTTAAAGATGGGGGGGTCATTTTTTCTGTTTCGGTTTCGATCCAGAATTTTCTTTTTGTGCATCCCTAGAAAAATAGAACTATTCAATTTTTATATATCCAGAGATAAAATGTCCTCCTGAATTTGTAGTCACGTCAGAGGACAAAACGTTCTAGGCCCAGAAATCAGTGAGGGGTTTTGTAAACGATTTTATGTCTTACCAAAGGCCGTTTTTTCTCTGTGAAAAATGAGTGCGGCCCACGAACGTATACATTTCTGATGAAGTGGCCTGCTGCAGGAAAAACTTGGACACCCCTGACATATGTGGTTGGGGTGTAGATGGGATAAGGTAACAAACCTACTTGGAGAAATATTCAGATATACTGAAAGAAAACTCTGCTGAATATAGGTTGGCTTCCTTTAAGGGCAGGCTCGATATATTTCATTATTCACTGTTTTGCAGCTGTTAAAAAAGTTAGTTAGTTGCGAAAGGATGGAAACAAAATAGGGGATTTCACAGTTAAAAAACACAATTTAGAATGGAGAAAGGAATAACCTGGTACACCTCAAATCACCAAAAGAAAAATACAGAAAATACCTATGAGATAGTAAGGGCCATTAGCTTATTAGCTTCTTGCCAACTGAAACATAGAATATTGAAAGATAGAAAGTATACATGTTCCCAACTAACAACTGCACTGCATTACCTACCTTTTTTCTTTTTATCTTTCCTGTTTGCTGTCTATACGAAGTTATTATACACACAGGTTCTACTCTAATGTGCAGTGAAAATGTTTTATATTGATTATTTTGTTTTGTATTTTTCTTTATGTATACCTTCTTAAGTTTTTGAGTAAATAAAAAAATAAAGCTTTCACTTTCAGTTTTTCTGTGTTCTTTGAGATCCAGATTGTTGATAGGCTAGCTACAGAAAGAAATTCAAAATATGTAGAAACGGCATTGAATGTATCATATCGCCTGTCTCCCATTTAATGCTTTTCCTCGTAAGATTTATACCAGTATAAAGATTCACTCTTTTGACTTTTTGTTCTCTCTTCTCCAAAACCTCAGATTCATCTCCAAACTTTAATTAGTTTTCTTGGCTTGTTCTGTGAGTAAGTCCAGATTTTATTCATGTACCTTTTGATAAGCACTTTTCAAGCCATGAAT
>VKOC01042865.1:0-10324 GCA_009364415.1 Spea multiplicata | reverse complement strand
AAAATGTACAATGCATTTGTGTTTATTATATTTTTTCACTTTTCTTTTTGTTTCAATTTTTAACTTTGCTTCTGCAGTTTCTGAATAACCCAAGTTATTTTCAATTTTCCCAGTATAAAACCATCATTGTGTATTTATATTGAGCACAAATCTTTGAATATCAAATCACCAGAGAGTCATCACAAATTATGTTTAGTGTATTATAATAAAATTATCTATGTCATATAGCCAGACTTCTTAATAATGTCAGGCAATAATGTGACGGAACGATACATATAGATTCATAGATTGTATTTATAGCTGTTAAGTTCATAAATGAGCTCTTCAACTATTATTTTTTTTACAATCTATCTCTTCTGAATTCATGTTATTACATTAAACTATTATATAGCCATACCTGAGAACATTCCGCAATTAACCTGGAGTCTCCAGATGAAGTCCTTTTTACCCTGGTCTACAGGTCAGTTTCTCTTGGCAGCGGAGCTGCTTTTGGTGATGCTCACTCCGTACCTACTCTCACTAAATGCTGTTTGGGTTAGCTCACTACTATGCATGGCTAGCCTTTTTAAAGACATCTTCCCCCAGAAGGGAGAACTTGAGGTAGTTTACTGCAGGAAAGTACCAGGTATGGATATAACAACAACGAAAACACCAATTGGGATGCCCTAGTATCAATACTTTGTTGAAGAATATGAAGAAGTTGGCTCTAGACTGTGTGACCCTGAGAAGTGCCCTTTAACTCTGAGATTGGGATAAAACCCAAAGACTTGAGGCCAATGACTAATTCCCAATTTGTATTTTCTCTCCTACCATAAAGCCCTGTTGGCCTAAGAAATCAAATATCTACCCATCACCTGACTTGTGTCTTATACCTTCTCATTGGTGTTACACAGAGGATGTCAACATACATGGTGTCCCAGCCCGGCATTTGAAACTTTCAGTATAAAATACAAAAATGTTTATATTTGTAAGTCCCTAAAACCTCATTTTACAAGTGAAAGATCAATAATGTAGTATAGACTTTCTCACAAACTATTAGTATTGGAAACAACACAGTACTTTTGTTTGGCATCTGGGGACTGAGTCACTATGAAGCAATTAAAGCAAAAAAGAACAGTCACAGTTTAAAAAACTTACAAATTAAAAATGTTAAGATCTGTGAAACTAAAAGTACAAAGGCTAATCAGATATGAATGGAAATTTAATGAGACTAAAAACTGAAAGGTGGCAAATGAAGGGTTTTTTTTGATGAAGAGCTGAGTCAGCTTACAAAACAAACTCACATGGGTGGTAAAGCCACTAGGGAATTAATTAACCTAAAGCTGATGGTGTTGGAAAGCCATTCCCCTTTTTAACAAGCCTACTGTAAAATGAGTATATCTCAGTTGGCTCATACTGTTTTCAGATCAAAATTTTTGAACTAATAATGCATGTTTCAGTCGGAATATTACATATTCCATTAAATATATTTATTTATATAACATCAGCAGATATATAAAGTATATATATATATTTTTTTTTTGGCCACAGATATAGATGATCTTGTGGATGCTAGTGTTGATGTGCTGACATTGCTGGACTCCCCAAAGCTGGAATCTCCTTCTTATCCCTCTGATCTTCCCTGCACTGATCACAGATAGCGCCATAGCCCTGCATTGCCCATCACAATGTGTGTGTGATCAGACAGCTGGGGGGGGGGATAATCGGATATCCCAGCAGGGTTTGGATAGACTTCTCTGCCATTGCAACACAATACCGGACATACTCCTCCTAGAGGCTATCCTGGCACTTTTTTTTATGGACATATCAATGGAACCACAGGGGATTGCAACTGGTTCAAGTACATTTCACGGCTGATGTGTATTTGTAAGCAGAACTTGTGTAAACATAATTAATTCCTTTTTAAACATTTTCGCAATACAAATGGATCCATTCCGCTCTACTGCACTATAAAACTGTAAAAACAAAACAAAAAAATCAGAATCAGCCAGAATCAGAATAAGCTACTACCTTAGTAGGTGCTGTGAAGACTTCAATTTGGCCAATACAACAGTTTATATAAAAAAAATCCAGAATCTGCCATCTTTCAAGAGATTAACCAGAAAAACTCAGATTCTGAGGTGTTGCTGAAATGACTAACATGTAAACACAACAACGCAAGAAATCAGAGTATACCCGGTAAATACTATTTAAAAGCACCTATCATTTTTGTGTTTGTTTTCTCCAGACTATAGCGTACCATGATTGTGATTTGGCTGATTACTACTATAAAATATGGCAGCGTAATCAAGAAAATCATTTGCTGCAAAAAGTTTCTTTCTAATCTAAAGATTTGTGTTTATTTTCCAAATTGCAATTCCAAGAGAACAGTTTATGTAACAATTTTGATGATAATCACTTTCATCATGTTTACACCTTGTTTCCTGGCACCTATTTTTAGAAAGGGATAATTTCTTTTGATTTTCCCAAATGCAAATTATGTTCTTTCACATATTTTAAGATTTGCAGCTTTTAAAGGTTACAAAATTAATGTTTTTTTGTATAGTACTGCATTTATTCTATAAATTGTAAAAAAAGGGAAAAAAAAAATACAGCTGACAAAAAAAGGGGTAGTAGGATAACGGTTTCTGAGGCTGATAAAACTTTATATGGAGACGGAGTTGTAATAAGGGCACTTGGCGTCTGGGGCAGGGTCGATGGTCCCACACATTGTTGAACTCACACCTGCTTTTGGAACTGAAACAAAATGGAAGGATGTAAAGCAGTGCATCCCTCACTTTGCAGCACCTGGGGCATTTGTCCCTCATAACCTATGGAAGTTATGGTCTTGTACAAAGTATCACAATTACGTAAATAACACGGACAGCTCTAGGGTAGATTCTTGCCCAGAACCATCTCAAACACAGTGAAAAGGGGCAGCTGGCCTGGATGAAGGCATACATAAGGGGCTTCAAAAGTCTCAAAAAGTGAGAATGTGGTTAGGGTCACGTTTCCCTGCACGAAGCCGTACAAAGCCACGACAAGGCCAGACACCCCACAAATTGGTCGGTCAAAAACAAAGCAAAAAGCGCAGAATTTTTACCCGTTATACATGGGCCCACATTCACGAACACTGTTGTTCACTCTCATGTGCTTTAAATGTTACCCTACCTACTTTGCCGTAACTTGAACTCAGGGCAATATGACGGCACTTTCGGTGACATCCTCTCCTCCAATTGGAGGATCGGTCAGAGGACATCACCGAAAGGGAGGCCACTTCCCAATGTTCCAGCGAAGTTCCCATCTGCTTATATCCACAGAGATGCGGACGAAAATAGAAGATTGAAGATAGCAGATTGAAGATAGAAGAGAAGGGAGAAGATAAAAGATAGAGGATGAAGAAGAAGAAAAGATGTTGATGTGGTGAGCAGAGAAGGTAGGGAAACATTTAGAGAGCATGAGGGAGTCAGTGACAAAGTATATGATAGTGTGAGAGAGTGAGTGTGGGCACCGGGCAACTAATTATCCTGTCAACTCTCCCTTTTAGACACAGCAGTGCGCTAGGATTTGTGAAGAGCAAAGTATGTTATTGATGACCACTTAAAGACAGACAGTAGGACGTAGGCTTGCTAGCCAAGGGGACCAAAAAGGCTCATCTCATCTAATGAAAGGCATAGATTAACATGTCCATAGGAAGAGCTCTTTGTTTTGTTAGTTTAAAGTTAAATAGATTGTCTCGTGACTGAAGAAAGGTCCATTACATAACTCTTTAAGTTGCAAAATTAACCTTAGAAGGAGGTTCTTCTCTTTGAGATGTCTTAAACACCACTAACCACCAAACAGTATTAGCTTTTTTATCAACATTTTCATTAGTTAGTGTCCAGATGGATGACAGCCTCACCAATAAATGCATATTTTTACTTTCTGAGTACTTACCTTAAGGGGGCTGATTTAATGCTATATGAATGTCTAAATACCAGCCTCGTGTGTATTATATGTGAAATACCATAGCATTACTTATGTTCTACATAATGTTTTTTTTGTTTAGTCAATCTATCCATCAAAAACAGTTGAAATCAGGACAATAAAGCATTTAGAATTTACGATTACCCCAGAATAAGACCGAAGATAAAAATAACTAAAGATGCATGAGTTTGCAGATATGATAAATTGAATACATAATTTAAGTATTCAGATTGAAATGTAAATGAATGCATGATGAGAACAAGATAACAATTTTATTTTTAAGATGATCTCCATAAAGTAAGATGAATTAAGTGGATAATGTCTTGGGTTTAGCACAATTGTAAAGTTTTGCTAGGGTTTCAAAACAAACAGTTTCATCCTGAAGCGTTTTCATGCTTTATATATAGAATCTCTTATTCTGATATTAATATTATCGTACTGCGTGTGTTTTGTTTTTTTTATGTGACACGCGATCAGCTTTGCATTTAATGAGACGTCTGTTCCCTTTTAATATTGGGCTTTCTATATTTAGAAAATACCCTTCAATAATAAATGTGGCCTGCGCTAGTGAAGGGTAAAGGTTCCAACGTGTTCTAATAATTCATGCTGGAAATGCCAGTTTTAATAATGCAGCACTATTGAAATAACATGCATGTGATTTATTTTGCCATAGGGTGTTAGCACTGTACATGTTGTGCATCAGGTTGGGAAGCATGTTGTTATCTGCAGAGCTTTTGTACTAGAGAGGGGGATTCCACGCTCTATAAAGACCTTGATCAATAGGACCAGGTGCAAATTCCAGGTGCTTCTGGGAAAAACAGGTACCCCAAACACCTGCCCGCGAAGACCACCCCAGGTATTATTTTATGTTTAAAAAGGCTTTGCAATTACAAGAATGGGCCAAACTGAGAAACATAATATTAGGTTTCTTGCCGTGAAATTTAGTGTTTTCCAAGTATAAAAAGTTTCTACAAGTAAGTGCCTCAACGATCAGCTTTTAATCTAGCATTTGTGCCTAAAATATATGTCATACCAAGTTACAGTAACCTTTAACATTTATTGACTAATAGAGGATTTTTTGTTTAAATAATTGTTAAAGAAATGATTGCCTAATTAAATTGATGCACAATTGTTTACCCTGTAAGGTCTGATGTGAACAACCATAAATAAACTACACTAGAATGAAGCCAACCTAGTGGAAAGCCACTATGCCCAGCACGCTGTGAGATTGTTATGACATGATGATGATGTCGGAGCTGCTCCAGTCAACTGTCCCTATAACTTTAGGATGTGTTCTGCAGCAGCTCATGACCAAACGTTGCCACTCCCAGGGTCAGATTTTACATGGCTCCTGGGTCATATAAGAAGTACTCACATGGCTACCTATTCCACAGTGTAATGACTTACCTCCGACGGCATTTCACTGCTGCAATGTGGGATCCGTCCACCCCGATATCCACTGATGTCATTCAGGGTAGTGGATTCCCTCAATAAGTCCACTATCCTGCACAACATACTCTCAAGCCCGTCTGGCAGTGCGCCACCTAGTGGGCGAGCACTTGTGATGTTTTATGCTCCGGAATCCCCACATGTGACCTGGAATTGCCCCATTTCCGGCCTTCAAGGCCTCTATTTACCTATGGCTGCCATTGTCACTTCATCTTTGGTTGGTGTAGCATTTCTGTTTTTCAGATTGACTTTGAGTAATTTGGGGGTTTTTTTTTTATCCGGCTAGTCATGACGTTTATTTCTACTGATTTTGACGGCTACATTTGTCTTCGCCTATTTCTTCTGCATTTTCATACTTGTTTTCATTTGGTCACTTGCCTGTGGCCTCCTGAACTACCCTGCCCTAAGAAGCCTACTCTACCATACCATTACAAACACGGCATTAATTAACTATGTAGTAACTGATTACAAATATATCAGTGCATGTTGATTTGTTGGGTTCCATACATGATAAAGGAAATACATATATTATTCTTAAAATCTTATTGAAGCTTGACAAAAGTGGTTAATCATGAGGCATTATAGTAATTAAACAACAAATAGTAAAGCTGAGTCAAGCAATGTAATACTGTTATATTCCTCTTTCTCACCCCAACACACTTTTCTTACTCATAGATGCCTATTTCTTATCTAATGTTCACCTAAATCCAACCCACAAAGCCTATGGCACGATTATGTCACCCTATGACATAATATAACCATTAGCGGAGGAAAGCTCTTCAGTAGAGTAATCTACCAACAATCTTCCCTTTTTTCTGTCCTCCATTTGCTCTTTCTCTGTAAACCTGCTTTTGCTGCAGTTTCACTTTCTATCTCTCTTAAATAAGCCAAATCATTTCTTTTTTTTTTGGGGGGGGGAATAAATCACATTTGTTGAGTCCTTCGAAGGGATATAAAATTGTGTGATGATGGTTTACAGTCTGCTTCCGTTGGTAATGTAAGAGCATGCTGTTGTTAAAATAATGAAAAATAGGCCTTACTGGGCCTGTTATGCCGTCAAGGTATTAATGGATGGTTGTGCTTCTATTTCTAAGGGATCTGCAAATCTGCTCTTTAATTGATTGCAAAAAGTTGAAGGAGAACCAAGCACTTGAGATAAATATTCTAAATCCATTATTTAGTCCATATCACAGTATGGAGGGCAGGACTTCACAATACTTTTTTATGTGGCTTTGTAGCCTATTCAAGTGAAAATGGCATTTTATTTACACTAGGTAATTTCATGCTGTTTCTATGTTTATTACGGTGACCTTTAGTGCTTTAGAACCCTCATACTCAGTAAAGATTCTGAGCTCTTAGAAAAAAGAGACACCGGGGAGGGAAAAGCATACAGAGGATTTGGGGGTCTCATAGCACAATACTTGATAACTGTTTGTGTTATACGCAATAAATACACATAAATGATTTATTTTGACTAGTCCATACACACAACAATGGCTCTTGGTAAATAAACCATTAACCATTCCTTTGTATTACTATATCTCGTCTCTTTCATCACTCACCCTCTCTCCATTAGCCAAGTTCTCTCTGGATTTATAGCCAGTGTTAAAAGGGCACATTTTGTGAGAGGCTGACATTTAAAAAAAATCGGGGCTCTGTGTTCCTTTTCCTAAATGCCGTACTTTTTTCCATTAACTAAGAGGTGACCTTAGCTCAATAAAAGAACATACTCAGCCATGTGACAAAAATGAGAAACATCTACCTTTCCATACAAAGTATCCATGAACCACTATAGTCTTTTAGTTATTTTTTCCAAAGTGGCACTCAGATCCGATCACAAATATTAGATAAGGCTTTATTTCATCAAAATGTGAGTTGTTTGTAAGTGCATTCAAGTCCCTGTGAATTTAAAATGTACGTATTTCAGGAGAGGGCATGCAAGTTGAAATAAAAAAGACCTCCAGCTACTGAAATAATAATATAAAAATAAAAAGGGATACACTGGGGTGCTGGGTTTGAAATGTCCAAAACCTTTAGTCAGACACAGATCCCAGATAGTGCCCCCCCAATTTGCATCTCTGCCCTGTGGAATTGAGAGGGTATTGTACATATATGCATGCTCAAGTAAATAATATCCGATTAAATTGAGAGGACTCAAAAGTCTTTGTTAGTCACTTTGTTATGTTATATACTACTTGTTATGTCCTGTCTACCCTTTGTACAGCGCTACGGAATTTGATGGCGCTATATAAAACAATAAATAATAATAACAAATAATAATACAGAGCCTGAGAGAAAAAAAAATTAAAAGCAAGCACAGCATGATAGAAATAGAAAGAATGTTCCGAAGGAGTTTAGAAATAAAAATGGACTCCTTAGAAGCCTCAAGTAAAAACTGTTTGCCCATATCTACAAACATAAATGATTGTTAACATAAGTATTCAGAATATAATATACATAGCTAATACCTTTTATGACAATTCTGTGGCAGAACATTTCAAGATGAAGAGGGGTATTTACAGAGGAAGATGTCTTACTAGGACAAATCCATGGGGCCTGATGGGATATACCTGAAGTTATTAAACAAACTTCAAAGTCTTCTGGCAAATGCATTGGCAGAATTATTTAACGAATTTAACGAATTTAACGAATGGCAGGGGTAGTTCCAGAAAACTGTAAGTTGGCAAATGTAGTACCACTATACACAAAAAGGTAGCAGGGGCAAATTAATGGAAACCATGCTAAAAAATGTAAATATCTGGAAGTAAATGGTTTGCATGACCAAAAACTGTACAGTCTTACTACAGGAAGATCCCAACAAGCTTATTTAATTTATTTTTCGATTGGGTAGTTAAGATAATAGACCAGGGGGAACTGTTGATATAGCTTATCTAGATTGATATTCGATATATATATCGATCACAGTCTCCCATAGATAATCTATACATTGCAGTCTTTGGGTTTGGATGTCTACATAATTGAATGGATAATGCAGTGGTTTACTCACAGGAGACAGACGTTTTTAGTTAATGGTATACATTCAGAGAAAGGATTTGTAACTAGTGGGGTACCCCAGGGATCAATATATGGACCTGTACTATTTTTATTATTAATATTACAGGTTTTTGCAGAGGATGCAATGGTCTGCAACAGGGTAGCCCTTCCGGGTAGAAATTAGTATAATAGTTGTGAGTGTGGCAGCGGCAGTTTAATATTGATAAATGTACAATAATGCACTTGGGATGTAAAAATTACAATGCAGAATATAGGAGACAAGTGGAGTTTGAATGATACCTTGATTGGCTAACTGAGTAAATATAGATTGCAAGCTTTCAAGACCTCTCAGGTCCCCTCATCAGGCATGTTATACAATATAGCATTGGGGACACTGATCTGTCAATGAGAATTTGAGACATTGGAGAGAGTTCAGAGGAATGGTAAGTAGTTTGCAGGATAGAAATTATCAGGGAAGACTAAAGGACTTTAATATGTGTAGCTTGGAGGAAACAAGAGGGATTTAACAAAGTACAAGAGCCAAGCTTATTTGAATAGAGGGAAAATGTTAGGTTAAGAGGCCATAGCCTAAAACTAGAGGGTCAGAGGATTAGAGGTAATAAAAGAAAGTCCTACTTTACTGAGAAGGTGATAGATACATGGAACAGCCACCCAGCAGAAGTGGTGGGGACTAATACACTGAGGGAATTTAAACAGGCATGGGATAGATATAAAGCTACCCTCACGATACTAGAGATGTCGCTGATTGGTTTCTGGTGTTCTAATGTTTACAGCAATGCATTAACCCCTTAACGACCAGTGACGTGCCTGGCACGTCATGGCATTAAACATGCTTAGAAGCTAAGGTCTCTTTCTTTGCTTAAACAGTGTTGCTGTGATACCTCGATGTCGAGGCATTCAGCAACACTGAAATTTACTGCAGGGGCCCCTTGTGGCCCCTCCTTCCAGACAACATGATTAACATCCATAAACAACTGAAAATGTGTACACACATCAAATAGTATCCTGGAAGTTAAAACCGGTATGTTAAGAATATTTGTAATGAGCCTGTCACAAGCCTGAGCATTCATTTTCTTCAGACTTGTTTAACTTTAGGCAAAAGAGAAAATAATCGCCATATAACACCAAATAAAAACAATCCAAATATTAATAGTAACAGTGGTTTTAAGTACCCAAAAATACCGAATATGTTACCAATGCTACGGAATATATAGCTTAGATAGCTTTTCCCATTCCAGGCCATAATGAGTTTAAAGCTTTCCCAAGATTCTGCGTCCATTGAGGAAAATCTCCTATAACTGCACAATCCACAAATGTGTTAACCCCTGGTCACTTCATGAAAGAATTACATGTTTTCTATACCCAGGCTCCAGTCGCCTTTAATAAGATGCTTCAATTCCATTTTTAAGAAGAAGCATTACTATTCCGAAAATTTTGGGGGGCCGAATAGTTCATGTTTTGAATCATTTGAATTGTTGGATCTTATTGATCGATAATCTAATAGTATTTTCTGACCAACACAAATACAATGAATAAAATATTGTGTTAGAGCCTTATAACTATTTAATATGATTGGTTTGGGGTTTTTAGCGATAACCCTAATGTCATAAAAGAAAAATAATACATTAGTAAGTTAATATCATTTAGATTATTATAACACAGAGAAAATATAATGCAAAACAGGTTTCCTCGTTATTATTATTAAACAGAGATTACTTATTTGGTACTCTCCTCACATTCCCTACTGAGAATAACGCATTTATAAATACGTTATAATTTGATTTGCATTTTACTCTGTGAAATAAGTATTTTGTAAAACGTGACTTAGTACTTGGTGGCAAAACCCTTGTTGGCAATCACAGAGATCAGACATATGCTCCACCTTATGCAGCTTATGCCCTATTCTCTAGGCAGG
>VKOC01042838.1:0-11921 GCA_009364415.1 Spea multiplicata | reverse complement strand
TTGTTTTTCTTTTGCTTCGCTTGGTCACAGCGGCGGGGCTGGATTGGTTAGGTGGAGGGTATGCATAATAAAGTACTTTTATATGCATTCTTTACCAAAAAGGGAAAAAAACACTAATCTTTGCTAAAACCTATAGCACATCACCTGCCTACATCGTCTGATGTTTGAGCATCCAGTTTTCCCAGCGTACATTTGGTCAGTTTAAATCTATCACAGGTGATTGAATAGCAGTGGAACTATTAGACTACTATGAAACAAAATGACGTCCATATACTGTGATTTACCCTGATGCATTTTATCTTTTTTCATTGCTGTGTTTAGGAGGATTGATTTTTCACTTATTTGTGAATTATTGAGATTTATCTCTCACATTGAATCAAACCAGAATAATGTACACTTAATTTTTTTTAAAAAAACACTCAAATATGAGAACAATTCACCTTCTTAACAGGAAACCTCCTAAACACAACTGTAACAAAATGAATATCAACTAAATATATCTATATCTCAAAATATATGGTTTTCTCACGAACCACCGCTCCCCCACTGAAATGCCGCAAAACACCAGGAGGAATCCTACTTCTACCAGCTCACAGCTTCTCTGAAGGCATCCCGCGTATTGCCAGGTCTCACACGTCACCTTGTGGTCTCGCTCGTATTGCGCGTTCCCTGTGTTCTGTATTCTGCTACTTCTCTATTTTGACGGAGGCTGAGGGGTATGCCGCTCTGGGGCTATTTGGTAACACCTTGTCATATGGATAAATCATAATGATATGAATGTATATTACTGGTACTTTAAAATATTTAATCCTAACACTATTTTACAATTACGGTATATGATTGTTAATACAGCCCCTTCAATGGGATAAGTAGAGTGATAACAGGTCAAAAATGATCAAGTGAGCTATGACTTCACCTAAACACCCTGTTAGCAATAAACCTAGACGTGCAATCAGTCTCCATGATGGACATTATAACCGAGCACTAAAAATCATCAAGGCTCATCAGCGCCTTTTAAGCCAAACTTGTATTGTGAATGGATCATTTTTTTAGGCAGGTTTTAAAGCATCTCTTAAGGATTGGAACTAAAATTTAAATATTAATTAACATTTTTTTCATTTTTGTTTCACTTATTGATCCTAGTGGTTTATCACCAGATAGATACAGCCATATTAGTTAAGATAGAGTCAATAGTGCTTATATAGGACCAAAAGAAAAAGATGTGGAGCCCCACAAGCTCTCAAGACCCCAAGTGAGCTCATCTTCAGCTCTTAAGAAGGGGCTTGTTAGGTTCCATAAGCTTATGTTATTCGGTAAATGCAACAATAGTTTTTTCCTTTTCTGGCGACATATTTTTGTGTTTTTCCCCTCCATTACTATATTAAGATAACACTTGATTTGTTATTGAGTAAACAATAGCTGATTCTTGCTCCTCCAAGACAATTTTAGTTATCACAGATACACAGTAAAATGTTTTGCAAATACAGAAAGTGTATTATGCGGAATATGAATAAAACAATCATAAAGAACAACTATCAATTCTATGAAAAATAGCAAAATGCACTCACAAAATACTACTCTGAATTGATGCTTTTACAGCGTTTGTCCTTGAGAAAAACTATTGTATTAAAAGCTTGTTTTTTATCTTTTAGTTAGAAATTTCCAAGAATCCAAGCAATGCGCTCTTATTACGAAAATGTTGCCAAAGCTAGACAAAATAACTAAGTATATTTGTACTGGAATACTCAAAAAGTGCAAATAAAAAAGGTAGCTCAAACAAAATATATTTATATCATTATTTTTTTAATAATATTTGTATATTGTCACCTTGTGGTAAAAATATGTTTCTAATAAAT
Organism: Spea multiplicata; assembly: GCA_009364415.1. NCBI lineage: Eukaryota > Metazoa > Chordata > Amphibia > Anura > Pelobatidae > Spea > Spea multiplicata. The sequence goes on along the minus strand of VKOC01042838.1, from coordinate 10,065 downwards.
AAGTGTATTAAATAAAGTTACCTTTACATTCCCTGTGGAATAAAAATACCAATCACAAAATTAAATTAAATATTACAATTATTAAACAGAAATTATGGTTTTCACATCTTCTTAAATACTGGTCTATTTAACCGAGTCCACACTTATCGCATAAAAATATGTACCATAATCATACTCTAATTTTAATTATACTCTTTTTTTTCTAGTATAAAAATTGAATATATCATAAGAAATTTGTCAATCTGTTATTTTCCCATAAATAATTTACAGAAATATAGATATATCACTGTAGAGTAGCACACATAAGCAATTAAGTAGACCTGCATAATAATAATAATAATAATTAAGACCATTACTTTATCATAATCATGGATATTTTAAAGGTGTCTTTTACTGAAACATACGTACTCAGTTTCATATTTGAAAAGATACTCTAGTTGACAGGAGTCAGACATGATTGACAAGGACCTGGCACGTGTCTCGCACTCAGCAACTATACAGATTGTATAATCCTTCTGGTTGATCCTTGTGAGAGGCAGTTGTCAGATCATTCAACGCTTATTTTCTGTGACCTCCAAGCCCACTACAGTTGGCTTAAACAATTTAAGGCGAGCAATAACTTAATTTGATGCCGGTGATCATAACGTTACACTGAAGTTTAAAGATTATTACAAGGGTGGCTCCTCAATTTCGTCGGTGTTTAAATGTATTCATAAAGGTTGTAAGGTGACTTAAAAATAAATGCATATTAACTGGCAGGGCTCTATTTGCTTCGAGACATTTAGATAAAGTACTGCCAAATTGTTATTTTTTTTTAAATAAATACATTTCCTTTAGGGATAATAGTTATTCATTCCCTGGAGGTATTTTTAAATTGACTCAATTTGCCTGGTAGAAAGCACTATTCTGGCATGTTTTATTGGAGGGATACATTCAAATGATTTTATGCTATCTTTTCCAAAATGATGCTAATAATACTTATTTCATAAATTCAAATACTATATGTATAGTATTTAAATGAACCTGTCTTATTATTTAGAATGTCACAAATTACACAAAAGCCAAGGACATTTGAACTGGAATGATATAAAACAATCAACTTGGAATGGCAGTCAACATTGTTACTGCTTATGTCTCTCAGGCATAATCTGAATAGGAAGCATGCTGTGTAAATACCCAGCACATTTTAATGCACATTGCAAAATGATGGAATAATAGGCTTCTTTATTATTATATATTGCTGTGTAATTATTGCCTTTTTATTATTATTCTATTTGTCAAGCTATAGTAAATGTTAATCCTATGCTTACCCTTAACCAAGCATTACTTAATAGCACAGTAAGTTCTCCAGGGAAATTATCTAAAGTTTAAAGTAATGATGAAAACTTATATAGAGTATAGAAATGGATGTTTTATTACATATAATGTAATTGATCATATACACACAAAGTAATGAGGTTTCACTAATGTAGCAATTACTAAAAAATAGGAAAAGCCTTACAACATTGGTATCTTCATATTTATAAAAAGTAGCTAAATAACTACACAGACATATATATATATATATATATATATATATATAATTTTATTTTTAAACATGTATACTATAAGGAAAAATAGGCAGGCTAGATGGGCTAAATGGCACCGAAGCACAGAGGATACTGGCTCATAGAACTGGCAATGTAGGCTGGGGCATGAAACTTTTATAAGGTAGGTATGTGTCTGGCAGTGTATTGATGTATATACATATCATGTTAATACAGACCACCGCATACCCATGAATGGAGAAGTTGTGCCCTGGAGAGCTCAGATCTCAAGTACCCTCCCAAAGACCCCTAAGAAAGGCCTAAATGTTCACTACTCCACAATGATTGCAATTTGTACCCTACCTATGTATTGGACTGTGTGATATACTTAATGTTTTTATTTCTTTAGTTTTTTGTCCCATTCATTTTCAGGTAAACAATGTATGTTCCCTGCCCACTTGGTTCAGCCAAAAATGGGGCATTTTTAATTTGGAACAAAATTTGCTGCCCTGTGCCCACATTTACTCTTTCACACTCTAATTTTTGTTCACTCTCTCACTCTCTCACGCTCTCTAAATGTTACCCTACTTTCTCTGCCGACCACTTCCTGTTCTTCTTCTTTTATCTTCTCCCTTCTCTTTCCACTCTGCCCTCAATGCAATATGGCGGCACTTCTTGTGAGGTCCTCTTCCTGATCCTCCAATAGGAGGGAGGATGCTATGAAAAGCTCCATCATTTTGCCCTAAGGTGAGCTTAGGGCAATATAGCAGTGCTTCCGATGTCATCCCTTCTTGATCCTGCAATCCAATTCACCCTAAGAAAAGGGGATACTGCCCTTATATTTTTTTCTATTTTGAATAGCATTGTGTTTTTACAAATTACTACGTGTGTAAACATTATTGTTTTTTTGAAGCTCTAGGACACTGTTATACAATCATACCTAGCAAACACTCTGACATCAACGGATTGCATCATTTAGCAAAAAAGTGCACATGGATATGAGTCCCAATAGCGCAATTTGTCCCAATTAAAGCTGCCCAGTGGACCACTTTTGACCTATCTCTCCTCATGATTTGGTATTAAGGCCATCCCTAATAACAATCACAAACTAGGAAAACAAGACCAAAACTACAAATAACTTCAAATGTCTGATAATACAGGAAACATAAAAGCTATGTGGCCTGCTTTGATCAAAGGGTTAACACATGCATGGCACAACCATAAAAATATGTATTTTTATACGATTTTTCAATATTATTTAGGTCCCCCTTTTGCTGCCAAAACAGCCCTGAGCCGTGGAGGCATGGACTCCACTAGACCTCTGAAGGTGTGCTGTGGTATCTATCACCAAGACACATGGGCCAGCCTTCACTCTCCACATGCATCAATGAGCCTTGGCCGCTCATGACACTGTCACTGGTTCACTGCTTTTCCTTTCTTGGACCACTTTTGAAGGATGACCACTGCAGACCGGGAATATCCCATAAGAGTTGCAGTTTTGGAGATGCTCTGACCCAGTCATCTAGCCATTACAATTTGGCCCTTGTCAAAGTCGTTTAGATCCTTACACTTGCTCATTTGTTTTTTTTAATGTACCCCACCCTTTTATTTATTAACTTCACCTGTCAGTAGTAATACTATTACAGTATTAATTTGGAGTATATACTATATCAAAAATTAACCCCATAACTGTGAGCTGTAACAACAAGATGATGAAAATGTCATCATAGCAGGAAGATGCTTAGTTGTTTGCACAACTGCCCTGTCTTCATTTTCTATCTTCTCTATTTCATCTTCTCTCTTTTATCTTCGTCCACATCTCCTCAGACATAACTTGGTACAAACTTCTGCCCAAATGGCATTTCCGGTGACGTCCTCTCCGCGATCCTCCAACCAAGGTTCACCTTAGGGCAAAATAATGGCGCTTTTTTGGCCCTAAGGTGAACTTTGATTGGAGGATCAGGGAGAGAAACGCCACTATTTTGGCAGAAGTTTCCAACAGGTTATGTCTGTGGAGATGTGGACAAAGATAAAAGAGAGAAGATGAAAGACAGAATGAAACATTTACAGATTGTTAGAGAGATAGAGTGAACAAGAATGAGAGTATGAGAGAGTGAATGTGGGCACTGGGCAACAAATTTCGTTCTCGAATGAAACCCCCCCTGATGTTCTTGGGTAGGGAACCTAATTTAAAACGAACCAAAAAAGAACTATACATTTGTTTTTGGCCCATCTGCATATGTCTAATATATAAATACAGTATCTCACAAAAGTGAGTACACCCCTCACATTTTTGTAATTATTTTATTATATATTTTCATGTGACAACACTGAAGAAATGATACTCAATGTAAAGTATTGAGTGTACAGCCTGTATAACAGTGTAAATTTGGTTTTTCCATCATAATAACTCAACACATAACCAGTATGAGAGACAGTGAGTGCGATAACACCAAATTTAACATACCTGTTGCCTATTCACACTTGAGACCTTGTAACACTAGTCACATGACGCCAGGGAGGGGAAATGGCTAATTGGACCCAATTTGGACATTTCCACTTAGGGGTGTGTACTCACTTTTGTTGCCAAGGTGTGTGTTTAGTTATTTTGATGGGAAAACCAAATTTACACTGTTATACAGTCTGTACACTCATTACTTTACATTGTAGCAGAGTGTCATTTCTTCACGGTTGTCACATGAAAAGATATAATAAAATATTTACAAAAAATGGAGGGGTGTACTCACTTTTGTGAGATACTGCATATTGAATAAGGAACAAGTGAAGGCACATTTATTGCAAGGATAGAAAAAAGGTATTTCAATGGGTGAAGGAAAGAGGATTGAGACATAATAATAGCTAAATGGTGTCTTTATTAACATTAGAACAGCCAGCAGATCTCTGTGACAGCAGTCATTTTAAACCAGTTTATGAAGAGGCACAACTATGTGCACTTTACACCAGGGAATGAAAGGACCACACACAAGCAATCAGGCATTCAGCGGTAATATAATTGCTTCACATTTTCTTCCATCAAGCTACTGTTACTCAATTGTTAATGCTCTATAAGAAACACATCCTTTAAATCAAGTGGGTTTATGTGTAGATATTTCTTATTGTTAGAATAACCTTGCACAGGATATGAATGCTTTGTCAATAGAAAACAATACACCTATTCATCATCACTTATCAAATCTATAGTGCACTTTCCCTTTCTGTCAGCCATTGGAGATAAAGGTTGAACTATCACTCAAGAGACAGCAAAGCAATTTAATTGTAATACAAAAGTATACACATTTTCTTCTGAAAAGTGCTTTGAGAAAGTGGTTTCTGAATAATTAGGGAGGTTTTTTTTTTCTTTTTATCAAACATGTTTCCTTTTACCACTTGGTTTAGCATCAATACAGATGTACAGATTGTCTCCAATAAATAGAGCTTGTATGACCTTACTGGTGGTCCATGCTATTGTGTGTTATATTACCAACCATGTCACGGGACTGCTGTGAAGGGATTGCTTTTTGATACATGCTGTCTGCTTGATACATATGCAATGCATCTGATCATTATGCTAATCTATGATGTATTAAAGAGTTATTCACAATACAAAAGTATTGGGACACGCCTCTTAATTATTTAGCCAGTTTGTGAAATTACATCCCTGCTAGGCATTCCATGGTCAACTATAAATGGTATTATTGGAAAGAGGAAGCATTTAGAAACAGCAGCAACTCATCCACTAAGCGGAATGCCATGTAAAGTGGAGTAGGTTACCATGGCCGAGCAGCAGCGTGCAAGCCTCACATCACCAAGGACAATGCCAAGCGTCGGATGAAGTGGTGTAAAGAACACCGCCACTGGACTCTTGAGCAGAAACATGTGCTGTGGAGTGACAAATCACAGTTCTCTGGCAGTCTGGTGCGGGACTCTGGGTTTGGGACAGGCCAGGAGAATGTTAGCTACTTGACTGCATTGTGCCCACTGTAAAGTTTAGTGGAGGAGGGATAATGGTATGGGGCAGGTTTTTTTAGGGCTTGGGCCCCTTACTTCTAGTGGCTCCGGGGTGCAGTATTTCTTCAGAGCCCCCTATAGCTATCATGCATTCATATTAGACTTGTGCATTCATATTCAGGCGAACATGACAACGAACACGAAGGGTACGCTTTCGTTGTTCAGCTCGAATACCGAACATACGAACATGATGGCTGTGAAACGTAGACAAAGACACACAACGCGAAGAATCTTTGTGTTCGTCTCCTTCTTGTCTACTAATCTCCCTGGTCCCTTCCCCATCTAGCCTACCTTATCTACACTGCAACACAGGGCTTAACATAGGTTCGCCGTCAGGGGTTAAAGGGCAGTGCAAACGACTCTATTGGTCACCTGGTTGATGCCAGAGGAGGCCCCTGCAGGCGACCTATAGGCTCACTCACACGGCCCTTTAACCCCTGATGGTGCAACTTGGCCGGCAGAGATCACTGGTCTCCTTGCTCCAACAGTTAAAAGTCTGTATGAACGACCAATAAAGTCGCTTGTACGGACCTTTAACTGTCGGAGCAGAGAGACCAGTGGTCTCTGCCGGCCAAGTTTTTTAACCAGGATTTTAACCCCTTAAGGACAATGGGCGGTCCCTAAACCCATTGAAAACAATGCATTTTGAGCCCGTACATGTACGGGCGTTGTCATTAAGGGGTTAAAAGTCTGTACGAGCGACTCTGTTGGTCGCCAGCAAGGGGCTCGTCTGCCATCAACCAACAGGTGTCTTTTTTCTGTGCTCACTCCTGCCATGGTGAATGACTTTTGACATTAAACCTCACCTTGTTATCAAGCAATCTCACCTTGTTTTGCTGTTCCCAGCCCAGTTGTTTTCCTTCTACACAGCTGTTTCTGTTACAGTTAATGATTGTATTTCATCCTACATATTAAATTGATGATCATTAGCACCTGTCTGTTACAATTGTTTAATCACACACCTAACGATATGCCAATAAAAGCCCTGATGTTGTGCTAGTGTGGCTGGAAGAATTGATGCAATTTTGGTGGTCAAACCAAATATTGATTTGATTTAGGTTTTTCTTCTGGTCACTCACTTTGTATTTTTTTAAAAATGATATTAACATGGCTATTTTAAAAGCATTCTTACCTTACAGTATTTTTTTAAATACCATATTTCGCACAGTACAGTTAATATATTTTTTTGAATGACAATCCTATGTTCTGTAAAGCTGAAAAACACAGATCATCTGGGTTCAGTCTTTGTAAGCCATCCCCATATTGATGGTATTAATTTAGCAGAAAGTGAACAGCCCTGGTCCCAGCTAAAACCGCTGCCCATTTTACCATAATTGGCAGAACTAATTTAAAAGGTAATACCTTAAAGATAATTCTATTTCAACGAAAACTGAAATACGTTAAATACATTTTAAATAATTTTAATGATAAAGCAGGTTAAAAATACACAATATTATTTAAAAAAAATACATTATTCAATTTTTTTATATGTGTATGTTTTTCCTTTTTTCACACTTAGGTAATAGTGCAGTTTGGGGTGAATGACAATTGTTTATTGATGTGTGTGTCGTCAATAAAAAAACAGCACTGTTTTGTTGTACTGTCTACCTAATCAAATAAATAATCATCTTCTGATGATCAAAACCGTACATGAGTTTTGTTTCCTAAAAATTCTAGCTCATAATTCTATCAGACTTGAAAAGATGAAAATAGAATATACTGAGCACAGCAATGCAATTATTGTTAATCATTGGTGTTTTCATGTGACATTTGCTTCATTAGGTGACCTATAACCAATGATAAACACCCACAGAGATACATATTCTTCACTTAGAAACACAAAAGGGGTCATACATAATATACTATTCTCTACTGGCAGCATATGTGGTACTCATGAATATTTCATAAGCATCCTTTTCCTGATCAGGTTAAAGCCATTTTCAATGCTATGAATTTTGTTAGGAAACAAAGGACTTGTGGATAAAAGGTTACAATGACAATCACTGTCATATTTCACTTGAACAGAATCAACTAGGTTTTTATACTACCCATGCCTGTGCACATTGACTGACTTCTCTCTCTATATGTATTTTATATATTATTTGAAAAAAACAGTTAGCATACAGTATATAACTTTTATAGTTCTAACAGTTCCAAAATAAATCTGCTCGTGCTTAAAACACTTTAAAAGAACTGTCCCAAATGCATAAGGGCATAATAATACATCCTGCAGTTTTTGCAATGGCAGGGACATTTCTCCACTGCTGCATAGGAGATCAGACTGTCTAACAACTGCATTGCTAGCTCTCAGCCGACAGTACTGTTTGAATGCTAATCATATGATCTGGCAATTCCTCTCAATAGTGTCAGTGCCGATATCTGCTGAAAGAACTAAATGGAGGAGGAGAGACTATCTGGACAGTCTCCACATCTAAACAGCCTACAGGATCTCTGATAACCCCATTCCTGGCTGATCACATGGAATGTGGTCATGATTGGAGATCTGCATAGCCTTGCTTCTTGATCACAGTCTCATCATTTGTAGGGGAGATAATAGTGAGAAGACTGAGATTGAGTTTGTTCCTCTTCCAACATAGAAAAACACTATAGAAATAGCAATACAAATTAAAATAAAAACTAACATTTTCATGACATCACCATAGATACCATGACCAGATGGATCTCTTGCCCCTCTCTTGAACAAGAAAGCCAATAATGCCCAAAACTCAATTGAGTTACGTTCATGGTGTTTATTACATAATATTAGTTCATGGTATCTATGGCGTATGCTTTAATGAAGAAATGATGCTATAGAAAATGAGATATGTGAGACTATGTTAATGGAGTAGAGCAAATGGTCATGATTTATAAAATAGCAAGCCTGCATTATTTAAACTTGTAAATTGAAAGAGCTGCATGTTCTTTACAAGCTAATATTATTTCACTTTGTTTTGTTTGGTTTTTTTAAAAAACTGGAATTAATAGTTTATGCTGCCTAGTGGCTCTATTGAAAATAAAAGAGAAAACAAATACAAATACATTTTTAATTTTATCATTCTCAGTAATGCAGGTCAGGCAGGTATTTGATGGTTTAAGTACACAATACAAAAGGCCGTTGTTTCAGAGGAAGATTAAGGGGATGTCTATAGGACAAAATGCTTGTTTTCCATCACACTAAAGGCATACAGAAAAGATATAGCCCTTTGAGGATAAATGTTTTGACTACTGACTGCAAAGAAGATCTCTGATGACAATCAGTTAAGAAATGTCTGTCTTCTTTAATGTTATGAGACAGCGATAGGCAGTGACACATTTAAACCTTTCCAGCTTCAGTTAAAGACTCAAGATTCTTTAAATTATTTCTTAGCAGATTAGTTAACCTTGACTAAATATGTAGCAAGCACAATTACGCTGCAAATTACACCCTTAGTCAAGCAATTTCTTCACAAATAGTAGGAACATAAGGCCCTTTTTTCTTTCACAGAGCACATAATGTATATCACAAATAATACAAACCGCTTATCACCATAGGACACTAAACTGTATATTAAATATTTTGTTTGATTTGAATAAACACTAAAACACTTATAGCATTCATGCATTAAAATTCTGGTTAAAAAAAAAATATTAAAATTAGAGCAATCACTATAGCCACCAATGGAATTTCTCCATTCACCTTGCGTAAGGCGATTGGTTAATCCATACAAAGTCTGTAGTACTTCAGAACATGTTTATTCGGACTGTGAGTGGTTATATGCCTTAATACTTCATAGATTGGGACAAGGATTAGATCTCATCAGTCGGGCAGCTGAAGGGGGCATACCAAGACATTTTGGACAATGCTATGCTTCTAACTTTGTGTAAACAGTTTGAGGAAGGCCCTTTTTTATTTCAGCACAACTGTGCCCCGGTGCACAAAGCAAGGCTCATAAAGAAATGCTTGGATGAGTTTCCTGTGGAATTTAAGTGGCCTGCCCTCAACTGCATTGAACACCTTTAGGATGAACCGGAACGTTGCTGCGGGGCAGGCCTTCTCGTCCAACATCAATGCCTGACCTCACAAATGCTCTACTGGATGAATGGGCTAAAATTACTATTTGGCCAATGTTGCTCTTTGTGGACCGGATGGGAGCGCAGAATGTGCACTCCCATCCAGTCCACGCATCTATCCTTTGCTGTTCTTGAGGAAGTACTTTTGGGGATCTCTGCAGAACTAGTAGGGGAATTATTTGTACACGTTGACGTGGAGTGTGTATTTGTTTCTTACAATGTTGCTATTTGTCTGTTCAATCATTATTCCCCTTTCCTGTGAACAGTGCACCCATGTAAACTTTATATTGTTTTTTTAAGGAGAGCTATAGCATTTCATTTTTACCATAACAGTTAGTACCGTATTTATCGGCGTATAACACGCACTGGTGTATAACACGCACCCCCATTTTAACAAGGAAATTTAAGAAAAAATAATTTTAACTTGGAAGCTATGAACACAGTAAGACACACACAGTAAGACACACACAGACACCTAAGA
>VKOC01042814.1:0-10413 GCA_009364415.1 Spea multiplicata | reverse complement strand
ACTTCCATGACGTTTGTATGAGTTCACAAACAGTTCAGCAGTTGTAAAGAAATTTCCGATAATACGTGGAAGCAGGGCCGTGCGAGGCGAGTGCAAACGGCGCAGCACGTAAAATGAAAGTGATATTAATATACGGATGTGTTGGGAGATATGCTGCGGCTTTGTCTATCTTGCTGTAATAAGGGATATACTGTACCACCCTCAATATCTGGATCATGATATATAATGGTAGGAGTTATAGTATTGTGGTGATGGATCTTGGGGTGTATCACTCGTTATATATTGATGGAAGTTATGTTGTATTACCCTCAATGTCAAAATGGGTATAAATCACTGGGTTTCGGAAAATGTGTTCTACAATTTGTTTTTAACTCTGCACTTCTACAATCATGAAGTTTATCTACGTTCCTCAAAATAACCTTGGTAAAGATATAGTGGGGGGGCACAATTTTCTGTTCTTGCCTCGGGTGCAAAAAGAGCTAGCTACAGCTTTGCCCCTCTTACACAGTGGCTTCTTTAAAGTCAGACCACCAGATGTTGCTGGTACATTTAGTGAAATGGGGGGGCAAAGATACCACTGACTACCTGTTTGTGCTCAAAATAGCACCCAGAAGCTGTTTGGTGACAAAGATGGCACCGTCGAACTGTTAGGGGGCAAAGCTGGCTCTGTGGGAAATGAGTGACATGTTGCATGGGGCAGTCGAGGGGCTGTAAGAGGAGTAGAGAATGCTACTTATACTAAGGGGAGGGATTAGCATTTTTGCCACATCCTCCTGGGGGGGGGATTTTGCCCCCAGGTGTCAGTGACGCTGGGCTTGGCTCTGTGTGGAAGCCTCTCATGACTCAACTGTAGCAGTGAGGGGGCAGTTGGGATGGGGTGATTTGGTAAACATGGCTATGTAATCCCTCCGTTTGTTACAAGTGCATAAAAGATTAACCGTACATTCACTTGCAGCAAACAACCACACTGGACGCCTTATGTGCCTTAAATGTGTAAATTACTTCTGGCAGCTACTGAATTGTGCAAAATGAGCTTTAGGAAGTCGGCCTACTTATTCTTTCGCATAAAAATGTGAAGCTCTTGCTGTGAACAGAGGTCACTTGGCTGCTTCTTGTTGCTGTCTGCTTTATAACTTCCTTTCTTGGAAAAATAAGGGGGAAATAAGTTTTTATAGTGCTTTTAGCTTTACTGTACATTTTTATATCTCTGAATAAAAATGAAGTTGGGCTGATAACGTTTTTACCTTGTAGCCTCTTGATATGTTGGGTCTTTTAAGCAAACCTTGTATCCTTTTTCGTACATTGGGGCTCTGCAAGTTGAGTAAACTTTTTGACCTGCCAAATTCAATACGTTAGCTGGGAATTTTTTAACTTTTTTATTTTCTTTTAAATACGTTTTACTTGTGGCTTTGGGTTGCTGGGTATTGTTATCAGATCATAATGACTTTAGAAATTTGACAAGTTTACCTCGTAAGCCAGAAGGCTAATTATATTCTAGAATATAATAATCAAAATAGTTAAAGCCGCGTGTGTGATAAAGTGGCCCCTGATCTGAACAGCTGCCATCTTCCCTTGTTCCAAAAGTCTTGTGTGTTTAACCATACCTAGAATACTTCCGTTTAAGAGGAAAGCCGCAGGTTTCATGTTAAAACGCACCGGCTTCCAATAAAGACAGGAGAAAAATTGAGAAACAAGAGAGTGCTGTAGATTGGTCGCGCCAATTGATTAGAGAAATCAATACAAAGCAAAACAATTTAAATGGTGATTACTACACGTGTATAAAATCCGCAGCTGAGGGAACTATGACAATGCGTGGTTTCTGTAATGATTCCCTGGAAAGCTGAAGTACATGTTTAAAGTGCACTTATTCATAAGAGCAAATTCAAATTACCACCTCACCTCGCAGCCGCACCACGTGAACCTTGGTCTGCCAACCAACCTGGTGGGCTGGTCCGTGGGCTGGCAGACCAACGTTCACGTGGTGCGGCCGCAAGGTGAGGGGACCTAGATTTGTCGAGCCCTGCATTAGTCCATCGCTTCCTGTGGATTTTTACAGCATGCAGATCGATGAATGTTTTTTGCTTCCTCTCCTTCCAGCTTTGGCCGGGTTACTGCTAGGTTTCTGCAAGTTCTCCAACAGAATGAGGGCAGCCATGAAGGGGCTCTCAATACAGAGCACTGGCATATTACGTCTGTCCCGGCCCTCTGTGACTTACAGCAGAGCCATGCCTTTTAGAGCGCTCTATGAAGGTCCTGGCATGAAATATGTCCATAGAGGGCCAATGAAATACTTGGTACATCATTGTTTTAAAAAAAGTCACATGTTGCTATAAAGGTGTCGTACTTCTGTGCATGTGAATGCTGCTGCAGCCAACACTGTGCTTGTACTTTTTACCTGACCCCAAGGGGTTAATTTTTATATGTCATTTTAATGTATATTGGGTAGTCGGTGGAGCGTTAAGGGGTTAAATAAGAAAAATTTGGGTTAACAAGTAAGTTAACAAATAGATTCTTCACATCTATACTAGCTGCAAATTATTATTTATTGTTGTTTTATATAGTGCCATCAAAAAAACAACTGATATCCCTGAAAAAAGTCATAAACTTGTCAACTAGATCTTTGTCCAGAAAAAACCCCGTTGCGTACCTGTTACTGAGGTTAAAAGCCTAGTTTGCGACTTGCCTTTTCTCCATAGTACAGTAAAGCTCTGGTACACAAGGCATGAATTGTGTCTGAGCTGCGTTTTAAATTTCACTTATAACTAGCAAGATTGATCCCAGCGGTAGGAGCAGCTTTCCCGCGGGTACAAAGGCTCTATGGAATACTAGTTATTGGCATGTGGTTAGATTTGCGAGAGCTTTGCGGCTGCTCTTTTGTAAGCATTGTGGCCTCAGAGGTGCTGTTCGTTAGAGCTGGATTTGGGTTATGTATCCCATTATTGGTTATAGTTGTTTAATTTAGGCTATGGCTAAAGTTCATGAAATATAAAGGCCTCTTACATTTTGTGGATTTTTCACTTAAGGGTTTAAATGGGAGCTTCCATGGCACAGAGTACTGTAGGATAGTTTACATGTCTAGGACAGGGCTCGACAAATCCCAGGTCGCCATGGCAACAGAATTTTGTCCTGGTGCCTAGGTCAGGCAACTTGCAGCCTGCCGGACTTCAATGTGCGGCCTGCGTGAGCCGGGCCCGCACAGTGTGTGTAAGCCTGCCGCCTAATGAAATTAAAGCGGCCATTGAGCACGCGCGGCGGTGCCAGGCAGACCAACGTTCACGTAGTGCGCCCGCGAGGGGAGGTGGTAAGACCACCGTGTGAGCACGCTGGCCGCTTTAATTTTATTAGGAGGCTGGCTTGCACACACCGTGCTGCTGAGCGGCAGTGCTTAGTGAGGCTCTGTCCCGCCCCTTTCAAGGCGTGACGCTCAAGGGGGCGGGGCTCACAGAAGAGTTCCTCGTGACGGGGAGAGGATCGTGACGTCGGAGGAGAGCGGGGAAAAAAAGAAAACCGAAAATGTAGGTATCAAGGAAAGTGGACCTATATTTAAGGGAGGGGGGGGAATTCCCTTGGGACATCATTTTTGTCATGGGAAATAAACAAATTTGTCGAGCCCTGGTCTAGTAGATCAGGCTAAAATAACAAAAGCAGAAGACGTACCGGTACAATTATATAATATATATAGTATATAATATACAGGTGCTTGATAACCTTGTACAAATGAGAGCAGCGTGGTTGGTATTCTGCTCTTTCTTATAAAGGGTTAAGGGGTTTTATCCCTCTCCACACAGGTGAACAATGCATGTTTAATTGCTTCTGTAGGGCTTTAATGTATTCTTTATTACTGAGACTCTATGGGGCATTAAATTGTCTAACAGTTGGGCTGCGAGTTAGCTTGCACTCCGAATTGGGTTGCCGTTTACAATGTTGCGGTTTTGGAGAAAAGAACGTGGCTTTTTTTTTTTTTTCTCACAGCAATATGGAAAATGTGCAGCTCTTCAATTTCAATCACAGGCCCAGATCAAATTTCATCCCCTTTTTAATGCTGAGCAGTTTCAGACTTGCAAAAAAAGCTGGTAGCAACATGTCAAATGCTGCTTCTCCTCTGGTGCTGTCATTGCTATAAACCTTTATCCATCGTCAACATTTGTTTGTTGCATTATTTTTTGTGATATCACCCAAGGTGTTCTCTAGAAAGGAAAGCTGTTTTCTTTGCGTATTTGATTAATTCCAGCACACATACTTTAAAAGTTAAATAAGGTTTTATATACGTGGTAATGTAATTAAAAAAATGTTAGTATCTAACCATACAGGTTTTTGTTTTTTTTTTCTTTTTTTCAAGAAAAGTGAATTAATAACCACATGCAGAGTACAGTTTAACATAGATTAATGGCGAGGGTTTAGGAATTTGGTTTGGGTAGAGGATTCTTTATATTTTTTTCTTTTTTTTTTATTAGGTTTTGGACACATCTCCCCTCTCTTCTTATTTCCTAAATTCCTCCAAAGATTTGGGAGGCATACAGAAAACAATACTTCACATTATTGCTGCTAAAGATGGTTTTTCAGGCTATTCAATCATAAGGTGTACTTTGGTTTTTACACATGGCTTCTCCATTTTGGCTTTATTTTTGTAGAATACTGACACGGTTTAATGTCATGTGGTAGTGTTCATCTGCTAAGGAACAGATGTTTATGCCCTACTACATAAAACCATAGAATTTAGAGGGTGTACTTTCTTTTTCACACGTGTGTGTCTGTCCCATTCTAAAGATATAAAAATGTATTTAATAAGTTAGAACGATTTTAGTGAACTACATTTGAGATATATATACACACACGCGCGTGCACTACTCTGCCCTCCCCATTTTGCAAGCTGCTACACCACTACCTCTCTGCAGTTGTAGGGTTATGGGACATCCACTTCAGCATGTCCCTGCAACAAAGCCGGATTCTCACATGGTGGCCCTGACCAGTCCTCTTGTCAATCCTTAGATTTTGTTTCCATACATAATTCCTGAGAGTCTTATGCAGGGCCAGCCAAAGCATTCCTGTAGTAGGTCACTGGGGTTGGACCATAATGCATAGGAAGGACAGGATATAAGATTATTGCTCACCAACATTCCTTTAAGCTGGTGAATACACTGCATAGTGCTTAAATTTCCACTTCCACATTCAACTCGTATAAAAATCTTATATTAATATGCCTTCCAATAAGCATTAAGAGCCGCATTGTCTTTAATGCAAAACGGTGTAACCTTCAAATATCGGCTCATTTCTCTCCTGCAGAGGAATTTGAATTAATCATGAACCAAAGTACCTAAACACGCACCATGCCATATAGGACTAAAAATGTAATGTCTTGTCTGAGATACAAACCTAATTGAATCCACTCAGACTGACATTGTCTAGGTGAAACATTGTCACTTAAAGGGACACCCTTGAATATCCAATTAATGTATATGATAGCCAAATAGCCCCTTTAAAACACCTGAGGGGGTTTTACAGAATCCCTCTGTATGCATTTACCTTTTATTCTGCTTCCCTACTATTAGCTGTTCAGTTGAACACATCCCCTGCATAGCAATCATATATACCGTATTTGTTCGATTATAAGACAATCCTGATTAAAGACGACCCTCCAAAATCTGAAAATTAATTTATGAAAAAAAGAAAAACCTTGAATATAAGACCACCCTATAGGAAAAAAGCTATGATTGAGCAAAATATTTTGTTTATTTCCTTTTTTTTCCCAACCTGCCCCCCCAGTTATGCTCATCTGCCCCCAGGCTTGCCACTCTGCCCCAGAAATGCCTTATACCCCCTATATGCCACTGTGCCCCATGATAAGGCATTTCATAGAGCACTCTGCCTACAGCAATGCCTTATGTCCGCCATTTAACACCCCCCCTCCAAACTTACCGGTGCTTCTCAGTCCCCGTTGCGTAGCCAGGGCAGCGTGTAGAGGTCTACGCGATTCACGTTGACAACTTCCTGTGCAGCCAGAAGGAGGTACGGTTAGCAGCGGGGGTTGTCTGCGTCCATCGCGCAGACCTTCCCTGGC
Organism: Spea multiplicata; assembly: GCA_009364415.1. Taxonomy (NCBI): domain Eukaryota; kingdom Metazoa; phylum Chordata; class Amphibia; order Anura; family Pelobatidae; genus Spea; species Spea multiplicata. The sequence continues at coordinate 4,355 of VKOC01042814.1, read as the reverse complement.
TGTCAGTGAGAATTCCCCGCACAGAAACTCTCCTCACTGGGAGTCAGAAGCACCGGTAAGTTTGGGGGGCATAAGACAAGAGGATCCAGGGGGATCCAGTGCTGCGGGGGATCTGGATCTTAGTCAGACGACCCCGATTATAAGACGGGGGGTATTTTTCAGAGCAAATGCCTGTACACCCATACCCCCCAACTATTTTCTGTGTAGATTTGTTATGTTGTATTTATATAGCGCCAACAATTTATTCAGCTGAACACTTCTCCTGGTACATGATATAAATACCCCCAGTGTTCCTGGATCAGTTATTGCTGGAACGTTTATGCAACATAAATAACCTTTTTCCAGCTATTAATTGTGAAGAGCCAGCTCTGCCGCTCTCATCATAGAACTTGGTCTTGTCTTACCCTGGTAGATGACGAGGCTAAAGCTTCAGGGGGCAGGTCCATTATAGTCCATTCATAATTGGTGGTTAGTGTGGTAAGAAGTATTTCAATGATCCTTTCAATTTTTACTTTTTTTTAATATTTCATAAAATATTGAAGCCCCCTACCTGTTCCAATGCCTAGAAATCTGGACAGTCATGTTCATGAAACTTGAACGCGGATTCCTCGTAATAATTTCAGATAGTTCTGCTGGGGTGCCTGAGAGAAGCCGATAAAAATGCTTCAAGTGTGCTTAATGCCAGGGGCTAGTTGACCTAAAAAAAAAATGTTACGGTGTGCTTGCCAGATCCCTTGAAAGTAAAGTTTGGTGTGACTACCCCTTTTTAAGTTTTAATGTACCTTTCATTTCCAAATTCATAGTATGTGTGTTCTAGAATGCAGAAACTGAATAAAATGTTTCTATTACCTAATTTGTCAAACCCATACTTATTTTAGGCAAAAACATCTTGGCAAATGTATGTCATTGTACATATTCTAGTTTGTGTTCCTGTCCAGCAGCTCTTTAGTTTCTGCTTGTTTATATGTGTAGATTTCTCTGGTCCACTAACCCATAATTGGTAGTTTTGCTGACGAAGCACTAGGGATAATTCCCATTCAGCCATTAACCCGGCTACTGATTAGTTTTAAGCAGGTTTTCTACCTTTTTACATTCCTTGTAACGTGACAATTATGATTCCTGTAATAACACGTTCATATGGACCACCTTGTTGAATCAAGATATTCTGTTGCGCTTGTTGCTCTCCTGGAAAAAGGTAGTCTTGTCCTTGAGGTTTTTTGTTATGGGCAAAAATGGCTGTTTACTGATGTCACAAGATCAACATTTCTAAAAGGGCTTTATAATCCAGATCATAATTTTTAACGGAAAGGATATTTGCAACTTATGATATATTCAAGTAGCATGTTCTTTGTTACAGATGTGTACAAATCCACTTACATTGATATTACATACTTGTGTGTGAGTGCAGATTGATTATATACTAACTTTGTGTATGTGTGATCATACTAGGGCTGCAACTAACGATTATTTTAATAATCGACTAGTTGGCTGATTAGTTTTTCGATTAATCGGATAAAAAAAATGCAAATTTTTCTTTTATTTAAAATAATGTAATGAACAAACTGGGTGTTAAAAAACCCTTAAAATGTACTTTCATCTCTATCACAATGGCATTTCTGCCCCCAGTTATGCACTCCTTATATGCCAGTGATATGCAACTGAGCCCCCTGATATGCCTAATATCAAAATGCCTTATGCCTTCCATTTATGCCTTATATCTCCCTCTATGCCACTGTGCGCCCTGATATGCCACTCCCTGATTCACCATCTGCCTCCCCAGATATGCCACTCTGCAATTCATTATAACCCCCATACACCACTCTGCCTCCCCTGTACACTACTCTAACTCCCCCAGATATGCCACTCTGCCACCCTGAAATTCATTATACCCCCCATACACCACTTCTTGCCCCCCCCCTCCCATTACACCACTCTGCCTCTTCCCCCTCATACCTACGGTAAAAACTTCTGCCCGAGTTCTAAATACAAGGACCGTTCCGTCTTTTAAAAGCTTTCTGCATGCTCCCCTCGCCCATAGACCACTGCCCCTCTCCCTGGTGTCTGGGAGAGAGGCACAGATGCATCGCACCGACCACCCACCAGCTGACAGAGAGGATGATCCTCTGCAGGAGACCTGGATTCTCCTCTCTGTCAGTCAGTGGGGGGTCTGCACTGTGTGCACAGACAGCCTCCATTACTCCCCTTCACTTCCGCTGGGGCTTCTACGGTGAAGGTCATGTGATGCTGGTGCTGCATCGTAGAAGCCGAAGTGGAGGTGAGATGCAGAGGTTGTGCACATTCAGTGGAATTCAGGTCTCCTGCGTCGCTGCGGGGGATCTGGATTCTAGTGTTATAATCCGATCTCTGTTTGAGGTTGGATTATAGAAGGAGAGGAGCATTTGATCTGAAAAAAGCCTCTTTTTATAATCGATAAAAATCGATTCGACTAATTGATAATGAAAATTGTTGACGATTTTCATTATAGATTATCGATTTTTTTTTTTTTGAGTTGTTGCAGCCCTAGATCATACACGCACACACGTGCAAAACAAAAGTAAATATTGCCTGGTTTTCTGCTTTAATTATTCATAAAGTGTGATCTGATCTACATCTAAGTCACAAGTGTAGACAAACACAATGTGCTTAAGCTAATTACACACAATGATCTTTCATTACTGTATTGAAGACATCAATATTTTGGTATATTGTACTTTTTTTTTTTTCTTCTCCATTACACCTGATAAATGTTGGTAAATGATTCCTTAAACTGTAATAGTAAGATTAATCATCATGAAATTATCAGATGGCAAGTACAGAATTATCTAATAAGACTTTAAGGTTCAGATAAGATCCTGAGGCTATGGATCCTGTATGCTGCATCCATATAAATGAAAAATAGACCTGCGTTATAGGAGCTATGTGAACCCAACTCCTGGGATCTAAGTCTTTAAGGGTGATCTACTTTCATTCTTTTATTTAGTTCTGTTATTGTACTACGGTCGCAAGGAATATGAAATATGAAGCAAAGAGTTTCGTAGTACGTTTTTCACTGGATCCTTGATCACGTTACCCATGATCATGTGCTATTTGAGAAGCAGGTTCTCATGAAGAAGCTTAATGGAGATCCAGACGCTGTACCTAATCATGTAAATATCGAAGCGCTGTATACAAGTAGCTGGTGAGAAATGTTCTTGTGTAAATACATTCATAGATTTGCATAAGGGTGCTTCCGACATCTGTTTAGGGTAAAGGGGTGCCTCTTAGTATAAGGAAGTTCTTGCTCTTCTGCAAGTAACAAAAGCTAAAATGGCACTCATTGCTGGGTACCCTACTGGCAACAAATATACCATGGAAGACGGGGGCTTTTTTTACAGTAGAGGACCTGAGAATTTTTTTTTTAATATGCTATGTTCAACCATTGTTTCCTTGCTTCTCGACAAGTAGGACTTTCTTCTGAAACCGTATTCATAAATGAATAAAATATAAGAATTGACAATTTTTTTTCTCCCAGTTTCACATTTATGTAAACTGTATATGGGTAGAGAGTGAGGGAAGTAACCAATATACATTCATTAACTTGCACTGATGTGGAGCCCAGCCTATACGGCTATTCTGGTACAAGTAGTACAAGTTGCACTTTTTTTTTTTGGTGAACAGTGAAGGGGTTAAACGACAACACACTTTTTTTTTGTAGGTTTGTGTCCTTGGGGATCATTAGCCTAAATCCACTCTAATGGTCTATGTTGGGGGCATTATGGTTTAGCAGTCATCTCAAGGGATCGTGTGCATTTTCTGTCCCTTCTTGGCTCCTAACCAGAATGCACTGGCTCTTAAGTTAGGATAGGAAAAGTCTGCTTGAGGTGAGCGCACACAAAGGCCATTATAGCCCGGTTTGCCATTCGTCCTGTACAGAATCGGCTCTACTTGTTTAAACACAAGATCGCGGCGTGTGTCATGAATATCTGTGGTTTTGCCGTGCGCATGCATCTAGTGTCTGGATAATACACCACAAGGTGAAACTTGAGAATCCAGCTTTTGATAGATATGCTATTGTCGAGACACCGTGTTCTATGGATGTTAGGGATAGGTGCCAGTAAAAACAGTACTGGAATGTTTCCATTTGATTTTGGATTTTAGATTCGGTACGCAAGATTAGTGAAACCCCAGTGTAAATACATTTTTGTGTTCATCTTAATTGTTTGTAGGGCTTTGTTACCTGGGTGCATTCCTATGTTGTGGTATGTAATAGGTATATGATTATTGACTTAATCTGTTGTATAATCATAGTGATTTTATTTTATTATTGTTTGTTTGATACGTTTTCCAGTAATACACGACCAAATTAAATGAGTTCC
>VKOC01042801.1:0-12255 GCA_009364415.1 Spea multiplicata | reverse complement strand
ACACACACACACACCTGCACTCACACTCACACATATACCTCACACACACTCACATATACCTCACACTCACACACACACTCCACATATACCTCACACACACACACCTGCACTCACACTTACATATACCTCACACACACACTCAGCAGAGAAGTGAGGGCGCGGGGTAACTTACGTCTCGCGGGCGACACTCGGGTCCAGCGGACTCGGAGAATCCAAGCAGAGGCCTGCGGAGGCAGAAAGGAAGCGGTTTGTTTACGAGGAAGTGGAAGGACGAGTGTGAGCAGCGACCCCGTCACCGTGACGACGGACGGGCCCCCAATACACGCTCACGCCATTTATTTACACGTCTCATTTTATTTGACATTTTTAAATGGTTTCTGGCGATTTTTTTTATTTCCATTTTAATTTAAATAACTGTTTTCGTTTTTTTTATGTCTCATTTACAAATCTTAGGCTACATTTTAGATTTTAATATCTCTCGTTTTATTTGGCAATTCTTTTTTATTTGGATTTCTTCTATTTATTTAAATTGCTTATTTTCTTTTTCATTTTTTAAATCCTCATTTTTGCATTTATTTTGAAGTAGTCTCTGAATTTTTTATTAGATTTTTTTGTATTTTATTGTTTTTTTTTTATTCTAGTTTAAAGCCAATAATATAAAAAAAAATAAAAACTGTAAATATTTTTGCAAATCTCCCGCCCACTGCTTCCGCCCGTTAAAAACCAGTAAAGGCCTCGGTGGCCCAGGGCAACGGGGGAAATAACATACATCCTGATAAATAGGAAGTTATGGCTGCCCCCAGATGTGAGATTTGAGGGAAATGTGTTAATTTGGTTAAATTCCGGAAACCTACCCGAGTCGGTGGAGTCCGAGGAGGCCGTCCGGGACAGAGACGACATCTTGCTCGGGAACGCTCGCCCCGTTTTTCTTTTGGGTGTATCGGTTTGGCTGAAAAACAAAGTACGGCGTTCGAGTGATTTATTGATTTACATATTAGTCCGAAGAGCTTACACTCTAACACCACAAAATGCATCGGGCCAAGGCATAGAGTGATTGGCTATTGCCATGCGCCGTGTCGGGAGCAGCCACGGGGGTCCCACGCCAGCCGCATGTGTCGAATGGCTGGGGGGGGAGAATAAGGGAGGCGTTAGAATGAGAGAAGGCCCCCCCCCCGGGCTCTGTCTGCCATCAATCTCACTGCTGGGGAGGAAAAAAAAGGGCCCCTCGGGGTAAAGATTAAGCCGCAGGATAACCCGCATTAATTGAGGTGAAACATTGCACTTAAACCGCTAATCACAACTCGGCCAATCACAGGAGGCTAATCCCCGGTCAGCAACGGCTGGGCAACCGGCCCACCGGCCGGCCTCACCGCGTGCTTAAGAATTAGGAAAATGGGGCCGGAATAATTCTAAAACAACAGAGAATACCACAACATCCCGAGGCATGTTTACATTCCCTCTCCCGCCTCTGCCGGGAGACTGTTCCACGTATCCACCACCGTCTCGCTATAACTTCATTATAAATAAAATCTATCTTTCTGTCCTAAACGATCGCTGCGGGGGCTTCCTGTGCAGGTAAAGTAATTAATCCGGTACTCAGCGACGTGCGATGAGACCCCCGGGGAGGAAAAACCTCTGAAAGGGAGCTGTCTGATGAGTGGCTGTAATTACCCCTCCAGCCCCGCGTGACAATAGAAGGTGTTTGTTGGCAGGTAGCGGGGGGGGGGAGCTGTTATCTGTAACGCGTGGAGGTCAAGTCAGGTGATGCTTCTTACTGCTATGTGACCCGCGGGGCACTGCGGCACTCAAAGGGTTATTATTGATTTTTATATACGTGCAGGGGCCGGAGGGGGGCAGAGTAACAATGATTGATGTATTTAAAGGATCCATAAGGTTACAGCCAAAGTGCATCATGAGAGAGTGGTAGATAAGAGTAACAGCCACCCAGCAGAGGTGGTAGAGGGAGCATGTGCACTGAACAAACTTGGCTAAAAAGGGATATATAGAATTTCCGTCATCTCCTATACATGTAACATGCGCAGACCATCACTCCACAGCCTGGGCCCCAGACACTGGCCCTTCTGCCCCACGCGGGGGCAAAAACCACAGAGCCATACATCCCACATACATTGTAATTAACTGATTCACAAGGAAACGACATATATACACAAAATACTATACATACCTACATATATACCATACATACACATCATACACACCATACACATATACATACATACTATACATACATATCATACACATATATACCATACATACACATCATACACACCATACACATATACATACATACTATACATACATATCATACACATATATACTATACATACCTACATATATACCATACATACACATCATACACATATACATACATACTATACATACATACTTACTATACATATATACATAACATACTATACATATACATACATACTATACACACACATCACATACACACACACATCACATACACACACATCACATACATACAATCAGACCTAAGGACCAGAAATACCAATAGGCTGTTCTAGAGCAAAAGTTCTAGATGCGCAGAACCCGCATTCCGCTGATTCCAGAGCGACTGCTCCGCGTATAGAACGATGAGCCACAAATGTTTATAAAGACCCCGATCCAGGCCAATGCCCCCCGGAATAGACCCCGATCCAGGCCAATGCCCCCCGGAATAGACCCCGATCCTGCCTTCTTGCCCCGCAGATTACGCACTCTCGGCATGCAGCTGTGCCACCCTTTCCTGCCCATCATATAATACCCCATCATATAATACCCCATCCTCCCCATCCTATAATACCCCATCCTATAATACCCCATCCTATAATACCCCATCCTCCCCTCCTTATAATACCCCCATCCTATAATACCCCATCATATAAATACCCCCATCCTATAATACCCCATCCTCCCCACTCCTATAATACCCCATCTATGAATAACCCCCATTCCTATAATCCCATCCTCCCCATCCTATAATACCCCATCCTATAATACCCCTCCTATAATACCCCCATTCCTCCCCATCCTATATATTACCCCATCCTATAATGACCCCATCCTATAATACCCCATCATATAAATTACCCATCCTCCCCATCATAATTGAATACCCCATCCTCCCCATCATATAATAACCCCATCCTCCCCATCATATAATTACCCCATCCTCCCCATCATATAATACCCCATCATATAATACCCCATCCTCCCCATCAGATGATGCCAACAGCCCCGAGGCAGTAAATACCCCCAGAAGCGCGCACACCCCTTACCTCCCGAGGCCGGTCAGGTTGTTCATGTTGAAGGCCAGGCTGGTGACGGGGGACAATACCCCGGGGTCGGGCACCAGGAGCCCCCGGGCCCCACTCAGAGCACAAGATAGTCCAGGGAGCTGGCAGGGCCGAGGGGCAGACTGTGCGTGCTGGGGGCTGAAATCATTGAGCATGCGCTCCAACTCCATCCTGGGGCAAATCCGGCGCAAAAAAAGAGAATAAAGCCAAAAAATACAAAAATGGAATCAATAAAAAATGTGCAAAAAATAAAGAATCAGGGAGTGCAAAGAAATGCAGAAGCAGCAGGGGCGGCGGGTCCGGGGCGGGCACCGGGGGCTCAGGGGGTAAATGCAAGCAGCCGCAGCGGGAATTCTCTCTCCTGCACCCTACATAAGGCTCCCTGACTAATAGCCCCGGCCGAGAAGAAGTCACCAGGGGCAACCAGCAGCGCCTCCCGCGAGCCCTCCGAGTCTGCCGGCCGCAGCGCCCTCTGCGCATTTATATTCGAAAAATAACAGAGACAGAGGAGAGAACAGGCAGCCAATGGGGAGCGGCGAGGACACGGAGGGGTGTGGCATGTCACACGGAGGAGGACGCGGAGGGGTGTGGCATGTCACACGGAGGAGGACACGGAGGGGTGGGGCATGTCACACAGAGAAGGACAGAGAGGGGAGGGGCCTGTCACACAGAGAAGGACGGGGAGGGGCCTGTCACACAGAGCTTGGGGATGGAGGGCCTTTTCATACAGAACGAGCGATAGAGACAGAGGGCATATCAACAGAGGAGGAGGGCCTGTCACACAGACAGGAGATGGCGAATCGGTCGCGGGGCTTGATAAAGCACAAGCCCCGGGCGGGCTGTTTGACCTCAGGGCCGTCCAAGAGCAAACACCGACGGCGGTAAACACGCCGTTGTATACGAGGTGATGTCCCACAGGGGGAAGTTCAACAAATGGCAAAAAAAATCTGTTTACGTTTATTTAGAATTCCCTGCGCCGAGACATTATCGGCCCAAGTGTAACTGATTATAATCCCTCCCAGTTCCCTGCTCTGTCTCATATTAAACCCCTTCCAGTCCGCCGTCTCGTGTGTGCTCATATTAAAACCCTTCCAGTCCGTGCTCTGTGCTGATATTTAACCTTCCAGTCCCGTGCTGTGCTCATATTAACCCCTTCCAGTCCCGCTCTGTCTCATATTACCCAGTCCATCCGGGATGACGTGCTCTGTGCTTGAATTAAACCGCTTCCAGTTCCCGTGGTCTGTGCTCATATTAACCCTTCCAGTCCCGTGCTCTGTGCTCAATTGAACCCTTCCAGTCCCGTGATCTGTTGACTGATATTAACCCTTCCCAGCCCGTGCTCTGTGCTCATATTATAACCCTTCAGCCCATGCTCTCGCTATATTAATCCCTTCAAGTCCCATGCCTCTTTCTGCTGTTATTAAACCCTTTCGCAGTCCCGTGCCTGTGTGATATTAACCCTTCCAGTCCCATGCGCTGTGCTGATATTAACCCTTCCTGTCCCGTGCTCTGTACTGATATTAACCCTTCCAGTCCCGTGCTGTGCTGATATTAACCCTTCCAGCCCCATGCTGTGCTGATATTAACCCTTCCAGTCCCATGCTCCGTGCTGATATTAACCCTTCCATTCCAATGCTCTCTGCTGATATTAACCCTTCCAGTCCCACGCTCTCTGCTGATATTAACCCTTCCCGTCCCATGCTCTCTGCTGATATTAACCTTCAGTCCATGCTCTGTGCTGATATAACCCTTCCTGTCCCATAGCTCTGCTGCTTGGTATCTAACCCTTCCCCAAAGTCCCATCTCTCTGGCTGAATGAAACCCTTCTGTCCCATGTGCTCTCTGCTGTAGTTAACCCTTGCCGGTTGAGTCCCAATGCTCTCTGCTGGTATTAACCCTTCCAGTCCCATGCTCTCTGCTGATATTAACCCTTCCAGTCCCATGATCTGTGCTGATATTAACCCTTCCAGTCCCATGCTCTCTACTGATATTAACCCTTCCAGTCCTGTGCTAAGTGCTGCAGGGCGATTTTCTTGGTTAAATCTTCTATCTATATATTAATGCTATATACAGTAGATAGATAGATGATAGATAGAGGTGTATGCGTTGTATAAACAGCGTGTTCGGTGAGCGGGTCGGGGGAGGAATAAAGGTGTCTCGCACGTATATGTGAACGTTTAGCAAGACAAAGGTGTCGTTAAAAGGAAGAAACGGGGGTTTCACGCGGGCTGAGCGGGTTTTACAAAAAGCGGCAGAAACCTTCAGGATTTATTTACAAATTCCAACAAATAAAGATTTTCCCTAAAAAGCAGCGAATATTTACACGCCGCGCGGAACGCCACGCTTTACCAACATTTTCAGACAATTCTATATATACTGAATGTTCTTTTTTTATACCGCATGCGCGCGGCAGATTCCCAACTAACGGGAAAAAATATATATCTTGCATTGTGGGCGAAATCCTGCATTTTCGGGGATAGATTTATGTGATATTTTTTTAAGGATCTAAAGCGAGACTTCTTTTATTCCTTTTATTCTGTAAATTTGCACAGGAATATAATAACGGAGTAAATAACGGAGTAAAACGAGCGCACGGCACGTGAAAATGGCATTTTATTAAAAAAAATCCTAAAATTACCAAATTTTCCTTAAAATAAAATGACGTTCTAGTTCTATTGCTGGTTCCGGCCGGATCGGGGGTTACGGACCCCGTCTCGTGTCTCGTGGTGCCCGTCGGGTATGATGTTCCTGTGACGGAGTGCGAGCTCTTGGGCCGTGCGTGATCCGGGACTGGCCATCTGGCCCCGGTCCCATCCCGTTGTACAGCGCTGCGGACAACGCCAGGAGCTTTGATTGCAAGCTCACGGGCCGAGTCCTCAGCGCCGCGGAATACGTCAGCGCTTAATAACGGGAAAAAAGAATCCTAATAAACGGTATTATTGTTAAACATTAACCCCTTCTGGGGCAGCCAGTTCGCTTTGCCCCATACCTTAAAATACCCCCGCCGCTCCCTGCCTGCGTTTCCCACTTCCGAGCCTCTAATTGCTTCCATGTGCGGCGGGACAGGACGGGCCGGAGTCTGCCGCGACGTACAATGAAATCCTTCTTACATTCCCGATGATGTCATAACTACAAAGAAATGCAAAGAAATCCTAATTTACGCTTAGCTGGCGGTTCTGGACTGACTAACGCATGGGTCAAGAGGTAGACGGGCGATATGTATCGGGGGCTAGTGGTATGGTAATTAGGGCAAGTATTTCTTTTGCGTTTGTAAGGGGGCATTGTGACATAACCCCGGCATACATGTCACTGACGGGGGTGGGGGGGGGGTAGGTGTGGGCGTCCTGCAATGCAAAGTACGCATGGATGTATGGATCAAATTCCTCCATTAGCATTCAGTAGGCGGGACACACAAATGCCATAGCGTGTAGTAAAAAAAATTCAAAACATACATATTAATCACACGCGTGTAGCACGCGGAGAACACGACACGCGTAATAACAGCGAGGGCCAGTGGAAGAAGAATCTGGCATGCAAGAGCTTACAGTCTAAAATGGTGGGGGGGGTTACTGCTAGCGGAGATAAGACTTTCGGGATCGCGAGGTTCAGATGGAAATTTGGGTTATGTGGGCATAATATTTTGTCTTCATACATGCCAAGTGTCCCGTTTCCACGGGAATAACGCCCGCTAATTGTACCTAAACTTATAAAATGGTAAATAGTCTCAGAACGAGATCACTCGCACGTCTTGCGTCATGGTGTGTAATAGATTGCAAGCTTTTCAGCCTATGGGGGTCTCATTTTCAGCCGTTATACCGTAGCTGTATCTCTAACTACAACGCCTACGATCCTCAGCTTCCATCTCCAGGATACTTCTCGCCGTGGCAACGGGCTATTACCGATTATGCCGGCTTCTTGTATACCTGAAGAAGAGACCCGAGTAGTCTCAAAAGCTCGCAATCTATACATCGGTGACATCACGTAGGGGCCACGCGGCCCCACGCGGCTCCTGCTATGATGGCGGCTGGGTGCCTGAGCGGGGGGTGGGCGGCCGGAGCAGGAAGCCTTGGAGAGAGCGGGAGAACGGAGTGAAAGGAGGGAAGCCTTTGTTCGGAGGGGCAGATCCCGGCCGTGTTTTGCCCCCCGCGTGTCTGAGGCTGGGGGTAATCTTCCCGCATACAATGACTCGCGAGGCATTCGGGGGATCCGACCGCCCGCTGGATAATATTAAAGCATTAAAGCCACTCCGGCATCGCATTCAACATACGATTTAAACACGCGGGGCTCTTTTTTACCCAACTTGTAGTTTTTTGCCCCAATAATATATTGTTTATCAGCCGTTTGTGGGGAACAATAGAATGGCTCGGTCTTAATCACCCAGTCATTATTAATAATAACGCTACCAATAATAATAACGATAATAAAGTAACTAATAATTAAAGCGATAATAATAATAAAATGAATAATAATAATAATAATAATTCTCTGATTGACCTTCCACGCTAACAGCTGCTTAATAGCTGCGAAGAGCCTCGATACCCTGATACCCCTGGAGGCGCAGATAAGAGGGGAGGAACGCCATTGTCCGGAAGAGGTGCCACGCGGCAGATGTTTCCAAAACACTTTCCTCTCTGGGCTCTCCTTCCATTCAGATCCTCATTAGAATTGCGATATTAAAAAGGCCAAATGCGCGGAGGCCGGGGGGAGGTGGTAATAGCAGCATGCCAGGGGTCGGTCCTAGGTGTCTGAAGCCACACCGGCATCAAAAGTACAAAGGTGTCATTATTATGGCAGCTTTCACTGCACGGGGGGGCAAATCTCCCAGCTCCCTGTAACACCCCGGGGGCTACTGGAATAACAGCGGCTTTATGATCTCCGCGCATGGACAGCGGCGAGGATTTTCACAGCCAGGCTTCCTATGTTATTTCACGGCCGACAGCAAAGCCCGGCAGAAATTATAAAAGCGCCTTCGCCAGCTGTTATCCCCCGTATCAGAATAAAAACAATAAAAAAATGCTATTTTTCTTTTTTCACCCCACTTGTAGTTTTTGCCCCAAAATATAATTATATAATTCTAATCGTATTATAGTCCTCGCTCTGTTATCTGAGCCCCGATCTACTAGACAACCCGCCCGACTCCTTATCATACTGCCTGTGGGGAACAATAGAACGGCTCGGTCTTAATCACCCAGCTGGACTCTCTGACTAATGGAAGTCTATGGAGGAAGGGACTTCATTAGCATTGCCGTAAAGCATCAGCTCAGTGTGGCGGGGCGCGGGGCTGAGGCGGGTTACGCTGCCTGGAATTGGTTTATCTTTAATAATTATGATAAAGGTTTTAATGGTCACTCTGGTCACATGACCAAAGGGTCACAGAGACAATTCTCTTTTGAAACGTGGTCACCATAGCAACCAATAGAAAGGCGCGACAGTAAGGAAAAGCAAACCCCCTTTTTTTTAGGATTGAACCCCGCTGCCCCTGCAGAGCGTTTCACCTCGGAATCCTCTGCAGGGGAGTGAGACGCGCCGGGGACTTCGTACTCTGTGTGAAAGCCTTTCTTCTCCGAGCTGCTCCTTCTGACTATTGATCCACCTGCTCTCAAGCAGGGACAACCTGGCCCGTTTACGACCCCCGGGCCTTGGGCACGCCTGATCCACGTGAGACCTCTTTCCTCTGAATTAAGAGTTTATCTGTAATGCGACCGCCACGACGGGGGTTCCGCTCTAAGAGTACAGTGCTATCGCCATAGCGACCAGTGCAGCGTTTCTTTTGATTGCTCCCCCGCTGTCTATAAAACAACATTTTGGCAAACTAGTGGTTAATGTGGGCAAATCCCACTTTGCACCTTTGGGGGGAAGGGGGCAGTTTTTAGGATGCGTCCTGCACATGAAAGAGCGGGGGGGGGGGTGTGATGGAGAGAGTGAAGTGTTGCCTTGATGATCACCCATTAACCTTTTATGTACCGCAGGGGTAAGAAGTACACCGGGGGGGTTTGCGTACGGAGAGGTTTTTCCACGAAACTGCTGCTCTCACCAGCATGGCAACCATTGGGAAGTTTCTGTTGGTTGGGGCACTCCATTGGTTGCCATGGCAATAACACCACTTTCCAAGCCCTTATTTATAGATCCTTTCTGTAGGGCAATCAAGATACAAATATTTATATAAATCATCCATTATTATTTATTGATTTATCTATCGCCGCCATATTCTGCAGCGCTGTACAATGGAACGCAGATACGATCCTTTAAATATGATATCTGGGCATCCCAACTGGTGCTTTTCCCACAGCTGGAATCCCTGCTTGAATGCAGGTGACTTCATTTAGAATATCTTATCGTAATGACCGTTATTAGGACCATTTTGGCTGCCATCGTAGTCAATAGGATCTGTGTGATGGGCTATTAAAGGGTTAAAAGGTGCCATTTGTAGGCCCTGTCAATGTATACAAAAATACATGTTTAACCTCTTAATGACAAAATGCATTGTCCGCCCATTGTCCTTCAGGGGTTAAATCTTAAAGATGTGTTTTTGGCCTATAGGCATGAAAAAAAAAAAAAGACAATCCGCTGCACCACTTTGTTGTATTAGTGGTTTTATATTTTTTATAGTTATTATTCAATAATTGATCAATCGATTGTCCAGGTTAGGAATAGAAAAAAAAAGATTATGTAGGCGATTTTTACTTTTTCCCTCCCAAAATGAAATAAAACATTTATTTTTATAAAATAAAAAAGTAAAACAACTTATTGAAGAAGGACGTCGGCCTCATACCTGTAACGTTACTTATTTTACCTAAGAAAAAGATTATTTAATTAAATATGCTACAAAAAAAAACAAGTATGCGCGCGTGAATACCTGTACTTTTAATTTTATTAAAAAAAATATTATTTAATAAAAATATTAAAAAACTAAATATCCCTAACTACCTGTTACTGTTACTTATTTTATTAAAAAAACAGAACTTATTTAATTAAAATGTTAAAAAAGCCGATATCCCTCAAAACCTTTACTATTTATTTTATTAAAAAAAGGATTATTATTTAATTACAAAAATGTTAAAAAACAAATATCCCCTAATACCTGTTATATTATATTTATTATAAAAAAAGATATTATTAATTAAAAATGTAAAAAATAAATATCCCTTAATACCTGTTACTGTTACTTATTTATAAAAAAATATATTTAAAATAAAAAATAACAAAAAATATCTTCAATACCCTGTTACTGTTAATTAATTGAAATCTGAATTCAATTAGTTACTTAATTAAAAACGTATTAAAAAAAAAATTACTCCGCATTTTAAATAATGCATGGGCTGAAAAATGCTAATTTTGTGTATTATACCGACAGATCCCCACCGTTTGTTTTTTTTGAATGTTAAATTTCAGACCGTGGTCTGGAGGGTGGTCCGGAATTTTTTAAATCCGTGCAAATTCCAAAACAGAGTACAGCTGACCAATCAGAGCGAAGCGCCCCCCTTGTGAACGACGTTTCAGGGCGAATCCGGTAACATTATTTGGGTCACATGTCAAAAAACCTAGTTGCCCCCTTTACGTACCTGTGTGAAACACCAGGAATTTTATTTCCAAACAAAGTCTTTTAAAAGAAAAATTCAATCCAGATTTAAATTTAAATTGGCGAAACATTTGATATGTAAAAAAAAGCAATTAGGAGACCAAAAAAGGCGCTTTTTACCTGTAAATAGACACGCGTTAAATTACAACGCGTGATAATCGCCGGTATAACAGAATTAAAATTGTTTGTTTCAACAATAATTCTTCATTATTTTTAGTTCAAAGTTAAAAAAAAAAGCAATAACCGTTATAATAAGTTCTAATATCACTGTTTTATTATTTATAATTTTTTGAAATGTGACAACGTTCGGCTACTATGAATCTTTCTGTCACGACGGCGCTCCAAATAACTTTTTCGGATGCATGAAAGATTATTGAAATCGTCGAAAACAATTGGGTATAAAATCCTTTTTTTGGGGGTGGGGGGGTTAAACCAAGTTTTAGTGGGTGAACTAGAACTTCATGAAGATCATTTTTGTGGGTTGAGGGGCAGAAAATATCCCCCCGAGGTAGAGCAGTGGATGTGAGGAGAGGCCAGACAGCCCCCCCTGTCTCTGGGGTGGCTCTGGTGAACCCGGGGGGGGTGATGGCCGACCACATTGGCTTAGGAAGCTCGGTTGGGGCGTACGGCTGGTCCATTTGAGGTGTCCCCAATTCTGGATGTCTCCGCTTGGGAGTTCTGCTAAATTCACCACCTGTCCTTCCCTAGGGCCGCCCGGTCAAGGACGGCATTGACCCTGAGGAGTGAGGAGCTTTGGGAGAGTTGCACTGATGGCATTGAATCGGCCTTTTAGTTATTGCCCCTGGGCCCTAATTGTGTGCATTTGCTGGGGTGGAAGCAGGATACAGGGTGGTCGCGTCCCCTGGCCGTGGCGGTGGGTGATGCCGGCATGGTGCATGGGTCATCCACCGATAGAGGTGATTTGACTCGTGGTGCATAAGCCTCGGGCCTAAGGGCAGGACACGCCTGGGGCCGGTGCCGTGGGGATTCTGGTTGTTGGAGACGGGCTGGCGCTCATGGCTCGCCGGTGGGGGATATTACTGGTGCGCCTCTGCCGGTCGGCGGTGTTACCGTTAAGTCGGTTATTTTAATAATGCTGGTATTGCTGGTAATTTATGCTAATGAGGTTTAATGCATATGTTAATTGCTTAATTTGCATATAATTGACTATAATAAAAATGTTAACCTTTATGACTTTCCGTCCATCACCGTTTTATACTATGATGTATCACTATATAGAAACATAGAATCTGCCGGCAGATCGGCCCCCATCTGGCTCCCGGCTAGTCGCCCGTTTCTCCCGCTGTAAAGACTCAAACCTTAATCAGTCGTTGGTCTCGTCTTAGATTCAGGAGC
>VKOC01042770.1:0-17480 GCA_009364415.1 Spea multiplicata | reverse complement strand
CAGCTTGCCACTCTGCCCCCCATATATGCCTTATACCTCCCTTTATGCCACTCTGCCTCACTGAAATGCCACTCGGCCTCCAGGTATGCCTTATATCCCTAACCACTCGCCTCCAATAGCCTTATACGCCCTACTATGCCCAAATACTGCCCCCCTGATATGCTTATATTCCCCTATATGCCCACTACTGCCCCCAAGATATGCCTTATCCTCCCCTATATGCCACCCTGCCTCCCTAATATGACCTGAGGCAGACAGATGTTTTAATCTCTCTTAAACATGCTATCATCTCACCTATTTTAAAGAAACTCTCACTTGATCCCACATCCCTGTCTAATTACTCTCTACTTTGCCTTGTCCCCCTGGCATCCAAACTGCTGGAACAATTATCTTATAACTAATTTAACAGAGGCTGCACTGACTAAAATTACTACTTACCTCCTCCCTGCTAAAACAAAAGGCGATTTCAGTCCAGCATTTGATACAGTTGACCACCCCCTCTTTCTACAAACAATTTATGCTCATGGCATCTGTGACACAGCTCTTTTCTGGTTTAAAACCTACCTCTCTGACCGTACCTTTAGTGTCTCCTTCACTAGAACTTGTTTCTCTCCCCTACCACTATCTGTTGGTGTTCCTTAGGGCTCGGTTCCTGGGCATCTACTCTTTTCCATCTACACCTCTTTACTTGGACAACTTATATCTTCCTTCAGTTTCCAATGCCACCTTTATGCAGATGACACTCTAATTTCCTCTCTTGAACTTTCACGCTCTTTTAACTCACCTCACTGCTTTACTTAAATTGCAACAAGGATGATGTTGCATTATCTCCAAGACTGAGCTTATGGTAAGCCATCCGTTCTGTCCACAATTCCTGACATCTCTATCACTCTTGACAACTCCACTATCCAATCGACAGACCAAGTTCGCTGCCTTGGTGTCACACTTTGTTATGTTGCATTTGAATTTTGTTTTAGAAGAAGATCATTTCATGAGGAAAAAAATCATTATGTTATGATAAAATATACCAAGATATTTTGAACAATGCTATGCTTCCAACATTGTGGGAATGGTTTGGGGAAGACCCTTTTCTATTCCAGCATGGGCTGTGCACCAGTGTACAAAGCAAGGTCCATAAAGAAATTGTTGGATGAGCCTGGTGTGGAAGAACTTTACTGACGTGCACAGAGCCCTGACCTCAACCCCATCAAGCACCTTTGGGCAGACTGGAACAGAGATTGCGAGCCCGGCCTTCTTGTTCAACATCAGTGCCTGACCTCACAAATGCTCTACTAGATGAATGGGCAAAAATTCCCACAGAAAAAACCTCAAAATCTTGTGGAAAGCCTTTTTCAGAAGAGTAGAAGCTGTTATAGCTGCAAATGGGGAACACACTACATATTCATGTCTATGTTTTTGCAATGTGACGCTTTAATGTATATTTTTTGAAACCATTTATGTATATATTGTATAAACTAGGCAGCATTTATAGCCCAACTGGACTTTTTTCTGGGCAACATATGACACCTCCTAAAACGATTAATTGGGTCGCGTTTTGTGTTTTTCAGGAAAAGAAATGAGTTCTTTGAACTGGTCAGTAAGGGAGAATACAATTGGAATGTTAAAGATCACAGAGTGATATTCCGGTAAGTAAAAAAAAAAAGCTTCAATATTCTACAGGTAGTTTATTGGCCAATCTCTTCTATCAAATGGGGTTTAAACTATATATAAACTGAATGTGAACGTGTGCTAAGATAATATGTTGATATTAAACATGACAAATCTTGGTAAAAATCTAAACTGAGCAACAAATCATTAAGGGGATTGACACAGCACGTCTCTAAATCGCTAATGTTTTCATTATTTGAAAACATGGTTGTATTTATTGTTGCTTAGGATACAGTAGAATTGTCAAATAATGTTTTAACCACATTAATAGATTAAACCCTTGGCTGATACAAGGATTAAGGACATGTATGTCTGTTTTTCACATAATACAAACATCCCCAGGAATTTGCAACTGCAGCTTTAATATGTTAAGAAGGAAATGATAGCCAGTGCTTGCAGTTTACTAAATGTCTTCCACTTTGCTAGAATTATCCTGAAAAATCACATTGCCATCCAGAATGTTCATGATTTACTGTATGTGATTGGACCATATGATGCATACACAGTATACATTGCTCAACAGATAGACTAATCCTACCAAACCTAGGCTGTTGTCTAGGTGCTCCGAAGAAGGAGAAGGGACTGTCTAGATCCATCACGAGCAATATAAGCCTAAATAGAAATAGGCTCCAGGCACTCAAGGGTTCCAGCTCAGGCAGATTTATTGAAGGAGAAGGACAACAACGTTTCGACCTCACAATGAGGTCTTTATCAAGTTAACCACACAAGCAAGAGTAAGAGTTTAAATAGCACATATCAATAAATGAAAAGACCGATCTAATCTAACACCATATGTAGTATAATTGATAATCATGCATTAACATAAGTAAATATTCAAAAGTTGAATTCAAAATATTGAATATTTACTTATGTTAATGCATGATTAACATAAATAATGGAAAAAATAATTTTGTGAATATACTGTATGTATGTGTGTATATGTACATATATTTTGTATATGCATGCATAAGCATGTATTTGTGTAGCTTACACATGGAAATTTCAGTTCTGGCCAAGAATCAATACTTCAAGAATCAAGCCAACCAATGACTTTTAGAAGTCCATTAATTTTGCATTAATAATGAAATAACCCTAGTTAGTTTATTTTTCTTTCAGATCAATGCTAATGACGGCATGTGACCTTGGAGCTGTGACCAAACCATGGGAGATTTCAAGACAGGCAAGTGATACTGTATTGCAGAGCAAATGAAGGCCATTCAGATGAGCCTTCTTTGGAGTACTTTAAGTGTAATGCTTATTTTTAGCTTTTGCCCAGGCAAATCAGTAATTTAGTAATATGCATTAATCAATCCAATGAATAATCTAAGCAACATCAGAGTAAGCATGTTACATGAACTGTTTCTGCAATTAATGGGAAGTGATAAAAGTTAAAAAAAAAATACTTTTTAAAAGTTAGTATATATATATATATATATATATTTACGGGTATTTATTCATTTATTTTGAAAATAAATTGTACTAAGCACAGTACTAGTTGGAATAAAAAGCAATTGGGGTCCTGCGATACTTCCATTATAACTTTTTCAGAAAGCTAATGTTCCTGCATTATAGAAACACCCTCTGGCAATGAAACTTACAAATCATTAAGTAAAATGCTTTCATATCCATCACATTTCTAGGTTAAAATGAACAACTACAAAAGAAATATGGATTAGAGACATAATTAGAAACAACATATTTAAGCAGAATTAAAGAAATATAAACATATTTACATTTTTCTTTGAGAATTTAAAAAAAAGAATACAACTGCTTTGTGAAAGTATAATAAGTAAGTTATTTAAACTATATAACAAAATGATCTGTTTTGTTCTAGGTGGCTGAATTAGTAACTAGTGAGTTCTTTGAGCAGGGAGACCGGGAGCGATCAGAGCTTAAATTGACTCCGTCAGTAAGTTTTGTTTGACACATTTGTTACATAATGAGTGGATGTCTGCCAATTGATTGAATACAACTTAACTTTTATTGTTAAGTGCTAACAATAGAAACAAATAGTGGAACGCCCTAAAGTAAAGTAGAAGTAATTAAAACAGATGTCCTCAGGACCCCCCAGTTCCCTTCTACCCACTCCCCATAAGTGTAAGGGTGATGAGTAATTAAGTTACCCTAAAGTGGCATATGCCCATCTTTACCCCTGTCTCCCTTATCCATTGCTAATGTTAACCCCCCACCCCCTCCCACTGAAAACAGGCTGTGGGTCTGTGCCTTTCATAGGGGGTTTTGCAGATAATTTAACCTCCACATCACCATTAACAGTGGGGGTATATATGGGGAATGGCATATATCAATTTATATCGTGACCAGAGGAGAAATCCTTTTGATCTCCGAGAAATTCCTGTGCATATTTTAAGATCTAAATTTACTTATTTAGCTTATTTTCCAACATAACATAATTCATATCATCCCTAAATGTATTCATTTTACTGAATAATTTCTATTTGTCAATGTGCATGGTGGTGGTGTGAATACTCTGACAACCCTATTAGTACTATTATTACTATTAGAATTATGTGCGGCAAGCAAAATAGATTTGGACAAATTTTACTTTGTTTCTGCCACGTTCATTTTCAGACTACAAGTTTAGTTTTGGGGGCAAAATTTGAAGAGGTATTTTTAAAGGGTCAAGTTCCTACCCCCTTAAGGACTCACCTTTCACTTACAGCAGCATCTCAAGGTTTAAGAAGACCTACAGTCTCAATTTTGCAGGACCACCACCAGCAACAGCAGCACTACACCAATGGATACACACATTTAAAGAATTGATCCATCAGAGTAAGGGAAGGGATTGAGTCATAGCAGCAGAGGCAGGGCACGGCACAAGGCAGGCACAGGCAGACAGACACATTCAGCCATATAATACAGAACTGAATGTTCCTCTAATATTAGGAAAAAGAACAAAAATAGATCCCTAACATGAGGAAGGAGATTAAGCCACAGAAGGAGAGGATGACACAGGAAATGCATTAGCAGGCAGACACATCCTGCCATAGAAAAAAGGAAACTTCCCCAATATTCAAAAAATAAAAGAGTTGATCACTCAGAGTAAGTGAGAAGATTAAGCCACAACAGCAGCAGAGGCAGGGCACAGAGTAGACAAGCACTGATTACCCAAGAGTAAGGAAGAAGACTTAGCTGCAGCAGAGACACTGCACTGGCAGACAGACAAATCCAGCTATTTAGTGCAATTTTCCTAATATTAAAAAAATAAAATACTTGATCCCTTAGGTTAAGGAAGGAGATTGAGCTACAGCAGCAGAGGGAGGTAGGGCACCTGCAGACAGACACATCCAGTCACAACACTGAATGCCCTGTGCCTTGTCCTGCTTGTAGAGTGCAGTCTCCGTTGTTACTCTGGAGGATCATCTTTTTTTTTTTAGTAAAATGTGGGGGTTCAGTGTATCTTTGTGGCAGGGGTATGACTACATTTCCCCAATATTAGAAGAAAACAACAAGAATTGACCACTTCAGAGTAAAGAAGGAGATAGAACAACAATAATTTACTACCCCAGAGTAAGAAAGGATATAGAGAAGCAGAAACAGCAGCAACAGTAGTAGAGTGTATGGTCTGTGCAAGCACAGGCATAAAGACTCATGTAGCCCCTTGGTGCAGGACTGAATTTCCTCAATTTAAAAAAAATTGGACCACCCTACAGTAAGTGATAGTAGCAATGCCAGTGCATGTAAGGGAACTTGTGGCATAGCTACGCTGCTGCTGTTACTGCAGAGTGGAAGGAGCACCACATCTAAGAAAAATTACTGGATGAGCAACTCTATTGGTCGCCGGCAGGGGCCTCCTCTTCATTGATTGATGTCAGATGAGCCCCCTGCCAGTGACCAATCGAGTCACTCGTATGGACTTTTAAAATCCTGGCACTGAAACTCTGCCTGGGGAGACCACTGGTCACAAAAAGAGACACTCGTACCAACTTTTAACTCCTGATGCCGAAACTCGGCTTCTTCCTGCTCCAACAGTTAAAGGTCCATACGAGCAACCAATAGAGTCGCTCGTACAGACCTTTAACTCCTGACGGCGGAACTTAGCCTTCGCAGGTTCCAGGAGTTAAAGGTCCGTGCAAGCGACTCTACTGGTCGCCGGCAAGGACCTCGTAGAGTCGCTTGTACAGATCTTTAACTCCTGATGGCAAAACTCTGCCTCACCCTGCTGCAGCAGTTAAAGGTCTATATGAGCAACCAATAGAGTCACTCGTACAGACCTTCTGACGGCGGAACTTGGCCTTCCGAGTTTCCAGGAGTTATCCTCCCGTTAACCTCTGTTTCCCTCACTCCCGTTAACCTCTGTGATGCTGCATAGACAAGGTAGGCTAGAAGACCAGGGAGATTAGTTAGAAGATAAAGATGAACGCGAAGATTCTTCATGTTGTGCATCTTCGTGTTTGTGTACGTTTTGCCACCGCCATGTTCGTTTCTTCAATATTCGGGGTGAACAACGAAGACGCACCCTTCATGTTCGTTTTCATGTTCGCCCGAATATGAATGTACAAGTCTAGTAAATACAGCCTATTTTTAATAGTCAATTAAAGTGTGAATAAAGGAGATAAAATTATATATAACTTCTTTGAAGTAATAGTTGGGGGTAGTTTGATTGTTCCATGAATTACAGTTATCAGCGTGATGCTTTATGGAATAAATGAGGCTTTTACATAAGCTTTTAGTATCCTTTACCATATGTATTGTTTTCTAGGAACACAAAAAATTTATATATTCTTTTTTTACCAGGCAATTTTTGATCGAAATAGAAAAGATGAGCTTCCCAGATTACAACTAGAATGGATAGACAACATTTGTTTGCCTCTTTACCAGGTATGTTGTACACCACCTATCCATGTGACCATTTTTTTAATAATAAAGCTACAGTATGTGAATCTGTTTGCTGTCTAAAAAAGAAGTATCAAACTTCATAAATGTATGAAACAGTATATCTGTTCCATACCTTTCAATGTTATTATAATTGAATGTAATCCATTATTATGTATTGAAATTACTTAGATGCAGCTATGTATTTTAAAGGCACTGTTCCACCTACTGGATTTAATTTTTTTGTAATTTAATGTGCATGGCTTGGAACATGTTAGGTTTCACCACCAGAGGGAGGGCTCTGGCTAGTCCGAGCCAGAAAGCTCCCAGGTATGTAAATGTGGCATTAGATTTTTTGCAAGAGTACTAAATTGTTACTCAGTAGTCATTGATTCATCTCCAAGAGCTCAAATTCAAGGAGCATGCGTTAATTTCATCTGATTTTCATTTAACAATAACCACTTGCCTAAGCAGATCAAATCAAATGTCAAGAATGAACAATTATAACCCAATTCAGGTAAATTAGCTGTAAAAAAATGGTCTATATAGAAAAAATAGACACAGAACCCCTGGATATGAACTAAAACTCAAAAATACAAGGCAATATAACATTATTTCAAACTACAAATAATTTTAAAACATATTGCATGTTTTGCATACATATGTGGGTAAAAATGAAATGTGTTCATTATATTTATATAATTTAAAAAACAACATTAATAAAAGTTATAATAACTGAAAAGAACAAAATGAAATTAAGAAATCCATCCATAGGAAACGTTTTCACTTTACCCTGGAGAACTATATACTTTTTTACCAAAGTTCAGCTTTTCTTGGAATTTTGCTTAATGCGACAAGATATGAAGTTTTAAGTTCATAAAATTCTGTGTTATAAAACTACCAAAATGCATACGGTTGGGTTAACCCCTTGATGACAATTGACATGCCTGGCACATCAATTGAGCAGCCAACAATTGCTTTCTTTGCTAAGCTGGTGTTGTTGCAATGCCCTGACATTGGGGGCATTCAACAACACTAAAAAAAAGAAGTAGGGGCCCTGTACGATCGCTCCTAGGAGTGGTCGTATTCAACATATTTTTTTGTTATCCTATTTTGTTTATACATTTCATGCATTTTCCATGTGGCTGTATTTGGTAAACCTAAACTGACCATTTGGTGTGTAAAATGATCACGTTATAAACAGAGAAAGTCAGAAAGAAATTTTATTGCAACATATGTTATTATATGAAATTTAAATATTGGAAAAATAAAGCAGATGAAAGGGGATTTTTTTCCAAATAATGAGACTTGTACCTATACTAGCATACTTTGTGACAATATTGCAGGAAATACTAGTGTAGAGCTGTAATTTTAAACCGTCTATATTCTTTATATTTTGCAGTCCCTGGTGAAGATCAATCGAAAACTTAACCCCATGTTACAATCTGTTGTTGCAAACAGAGCCAAGTGGGAAGAAATGCATAAAAAAATACTAGCATCTCAAGGAGACCCTTCCTCTTCATTTACTTCTCTTTCTCCTTGTACTTCTTTCCCCACTCCATCTTCCTCTCCACAGTCAGCTTTAGAGTGCCATTTGAAGACTTAAGCTTGCAAAGATGTTTCAGCCCATGTGTGCTAATTATCTTAATAGGCTGGTATAAGCGCAGCTGGTCACTTATGTTACCGCAGCCATGCTTTTACAAAAGGAGATTACATCCTTGTCCTGGTTTAGCGGCTCAGCGAATTTAAGATGAAGAAAAAGGAATTGTGAAGATAAATGCGGTGGCGAGTCTGAAAAAAAGTTGGTTACTCATGTTTTTAAAACCATTTACTGTTTCTGTGCAAAAGATGAGACATAAACTCAACTAAAATCACGGAATGCACCACAATTACTGCAATGTACAATATAATCCTTAACTATAAAAATGTGCTGCAAAAATGCATATTTTTATTTAGTTTGCTTGTCCCATGTATTTCTATGAAAATATTGTTCCTGCCCTGTGCGGTGTTTATTTTTGTATGAATTGCTTGCTTTCCTTTTCAGCCTTGTTCCTTGGTTTATATTGCATTATTTTGCTTCTCTGCTTAAAATTTGTGAATGCAAAAAACACTACAAAAGCAGCTTAATTCCAAACTCTCCAAAGACCAAACAAACTATGCAGAAAAACACAAGGCATGTTTCGAAAAATAGGCTTTTTAAAATGTTTTTTTTCCAGTTTTATGTTTGGAAACTTATAATCTAGAATCTTTTATTGACTGATTTTAGCTGTATTTAGCTATTGGGGTTTTTTTTCAAAATCACTTCACATACATTTGTGATTGTATAAAGTAATGCAAAAATGATGGAGGTGACTTGCCTATTTACAGTTTTTCCAGCACCCTGCCCAAATTTGTGGTAATCTTCAAATTGCCCGTTATTTACATGTTAGAATATATTCACTTTATGATTAAGTATCATAGATGATGGGAGACGTATTGGTCATGCTATTGGAATATTATCATATTATATGTCATAGTAATATGTGATATTATTCCCTATCTTTATAGTTTTACAAATTGCTAAGCACCAAAAGTTTAACACTTTTCCCATTTTTTTTCTTTCAAATATTGTGCATCATCCACCCCCGGTTTATATTCGGTTAGGTATTCGGTTAAATAAGTGCAGAATTGCACTGGACTAAACTCTAACTACCTCATTTTGCCTGTTGAATATTTTTGTACGATCTGGTCCTCAAAAAAAATCAGCCATGTTTCTGAATCTTAAATTTGATACTTTAGAAAATCCCTTTTTTCTTAGCATTTTTAGGCATGGCGTCTACTGCACTTTATGCTTCTACTTTGCCACCAAATTTCCCCTATGGTTTAACCAGCACAGTAATGGCTGCCTCAAATCATTCATTATACCATTTCAACTATACTGAGTACAGTTACAGGACTAAAAGTATGCTGCAAGCTTGTGCTTACTATAAAAGTTAAAACAATGAATGAGAATAGGCCTGTACCAATACAATTTCAGTTTATGGGTACAAGCTCTTTTCCAAAAGCAAGTCTCAAAATCATTTAGTGCTCATGGCATGCACTATAGCATTGTTAGTAACAACTGAACTAAAGTTTTAAATAAGGAGAAATTTGGTTTGGAGAAACCAAGAGAAAAAATGGCTTGAAAATTTCTAACGGTCACTTTGTATACATTCATTTCTGTTAATTAACACATACAACTAAGACATCGGAATTGTTTGAAGGATACTAGTCCTTTTAAATCAAGTATATATCTCCACAAGGTTGGGCAGTAGTACATGAATATTCAAGATGCTGTTAAACTTCAACTCATAATACCTTCAATGAAGTTAGAGCGTTAGAGAGGCTTTTTACGTGAGTAGCGGGTTAGAGCGCTCTTTATTCCGAGTATCATAGGGTTAAGAGATTACATACAGCCTCTTTTAGATAGATGTAAACATTTAAAACACTCTGAAAGCATATATGTCCTAAGCTCTGGAAAAGTTTTTTTCTTGTGGAAAGTTTTTTGGTGAAACCTTCTAAATTGATGTCATTTGTAATTCGAAACTTGATTAACCGTCCAGTTTGGTCAATAGACTTTGTCTAGTCAACCCATGAGCTAAAGTATGATCTTTTTGTTCTTCACACAAAGTATAATTCACGGCTGGACTGACAATGATGGGTAGCTGGCAGAGAGAGAGAGAGAGAGAGAGAGAGAGAGAGAGAGAGAGAGATCAGTAGTGTGAAGCTGTTAGTTTTATATCATTTTATTTAAACATTAAGGCCCCTGCTTTTTTCCTGAATGAGACCATCTCATGGATTAGTGTAAATTACAGATCGTTTACTTTTCTTAGATATCTATTAATAAATAGTTACTGATACGTTGCGAGATACGTTAAAAAGCCTTTGTTGAAAGAAGTGTATATAGCTTTGGCAATTGAATTTATAGAAGATGTCCTAAAGAATGATGCTTGAGTGAATTAATTCCAGTGTGAAATTTGTTTGGACGTAAAACTAAGCCACATAAGTTTCAATGTTTGAATATATGTCCTCAAGTGTGACCTAGAAATTGAAGACCTTTCTCACATGATTTAAGAAAACATTTAATAGATCACATCACAATATAATATATGGGTGTTATTGAAAATAAAAGGCCAGGATGTCCTAGTGATTTCACGATATGCAGCGTATGCTTATTTATCTCACATAATCTTTTTTGACCCTTATATATTTTGTTTCAATGTCTGTTCAGTTCTGCATGTTCAAAACTGCATCTTCTCGTTTTATAACAGTATTGTTTTTTATGGGTATATAAGGCTGTATGTATATTTCTACTCGTGATGCACATGTACAGCATGCACAAGTTTAAAATGCACTTATTTCCCTTGTAACATTATTTAGAGTCACAAATAGTGACCAGTCCTAAGATCTTATGCCTCTGCTTTGTTTCGTTTGAGTAACTTCAATCCAGATTTATGCCAGTTCACCTGTAGTTTTTTGGGTTTTTTTCTAAATCAGTCTTGGTTTTAAACAGCATGTTTTCAAAATGAAATTTCAAGATATGTTTTTACTTTTATCTCACAGAAATAAATAACTGAATTACACTATATGTTAACCTTTTGTTATGCATTTTTTGGTCATAATCACAATTTATGTGACTTATCCACAGAGCACACTACTTCTTAGTGGTAATGGTCCCAAAAACATGTAACATGTGGAGAATAGGCTCTACTTAAGGTTGAGCAAATTATATGATATACCAGAATAATCAATGTGCTCTGTAATGGCAGGGCAGCAGTGAAGGTCCACCTCTGGTTGTCAGCTGCAGGATGTTGTTCTTCTGGTTCTCCTTGTATCTGGGTTCATACACCCACCAGCCATAACATTATGTGTAGGTCCCTCTTTTGCTGCCAAAACAGCCCTGACCCGTCGAGGCATGGACTCCACTAGACCTCTCAATGTGTGCTGTGGTACAGCTGACGTTAGCAGCAGATCGTTTAAATTCTGTAAGTTGCGAGGTGGGTCCTCCATGGATGCATCCTAGTGCCATATATTCTTCAGGTAAGTGACGCACGGGCACCTGGTCATCCAAGTGATGTAAAAGAAAATGTGATTCATCAGACCACCTTCTTCCATTGCTCCGTGGTCCAGTTCTTATGCTTACAAGCCAATGTAGGCTCTTAGGGCACTGGAAAGGGGTCAGCATGGGCACCCTGACTGGTCTATAGCTATGCAGCCCCATACACAACAAACTGCAATGCACTGTGTGTTCTGACACCTTTCTATCAGAACCAGCATTAACTTTTTCAGCAATTTGAGCTACAGTAGCTTGTTGGATTTGACCACACGGGCTAGCCTTCTCCCCCCATGTGCATCAATGAGCCTTGGCCACTCATGACCCTGTCGCTGGTTCACCTCTTTTCCTTTCTTAGACCACTTTACATAGGTACTGACCACTGCAGACCGGGAACACCCCACAAGTGCTGCAGTTTTAGAGATGCTCTGACCCAGTCGTCTAGCCATCACAATTTGTCCCTTGTCAAAGTCGCTCAGATCCTTACAGAATCACACAGAATCTAGGCATTATAAATGCAAGTGAATAAAAGAGAAACACCCAATTATATGTCATAAAACAGACTAAAGAAGTGAAAAATAATTGTGACCATGCACCAGTGAACAACCAGTAAAACGTACCTAGTGCTGAAATGCTTCTCTTTCTCTGCATATCTGCATTCTTCTGGCCCCTTGGAGTGCTTCTGCAACAGGGAGGTGGAAGAGGGTATGCACAATATAGTCAATACTGGTGTGGTTATATTGACAACATCTTATTTTGGATTAGAGCATACAAACAGATGTTCTTAGATTTAAAACTCTCCACCGGCACAATTAAGACCACTCTGTTTTGAAACAGCTACAAGTTTCTTGTTGCACGTTGAAAGTTGGCATCCCACTCAATTGAAAAAGGAAATCCTCTTCAGCCAATACTTACCTAAAAAGAAACAGTTTAGACTTAAAAGATATTGTCCAGGGGTAGTAGAAGTATTATTAAACACTCATCTACAGACACCAGACAAGCCAGAAAGCTTGTTTTTTTTCCTCTGAAATCTCATGGTGCTGCCACAACCACAAGGGATTCTGGGTAGGTACAATTGTCCAAAAAGCCAAAACCATTTGCCAACACTTTCAGATGCAACCATTGCACACATATACTTAGAAATTATTTTACTAAAGTATTAATCGACCTTTCACTATTGAATTCATTTTGGTAAAATTCATAATTAATATGCAAGAACAATCTAATAGCTGATAGATATGTAGAGATATGTAGTGCTTACCAACATGATATGGTGCGTATATAGCTCATGTAATGGTCTCTGACCAACAACTGATAAGCACCATTTCAATATGCATTCATTTGTAAGGAAGAAGGAACCTCTACAGAGTTAAGGTATTTAGGTAAGTCTCCATCTCATTCCCCTTCTTCTTCTGCCCAATGAATATTATATCACTATTAGCCACGCTAAATTCTTTAGGACTACTAGTGTGCAGTGAATATTGATCATGGTTTTATGAGTTTGTATATGAGGCCAGTGGTTTATTTCACTAGGGATGCACAAGATGATTGTAAAGTAACCTAGACAGTGAGGAGGATGCAGCTGGGGAAGGATGGTGACAATCTGGACAATCACCCCTCCATCTGTTCAATCAGATGCACTTACTAGGGCAACATGTCCCACCGTGCCAGCTTTGCCCCAAACATTTTCTGAGTGCCCATTTATCCCCACACAGCTTGTCTGTGCCCTCTTTGCCCAATGCTTGTCTGTGTCATATTTGTCCCCAAGCAGCTCGCCTTTGCCATATTTGCCCAAACAGCTTGTCTTTGCAAAATTTGTCCCTAAACAGATTGTCAATGCTCCAAACAGCCTGTGTCAATTATGTCCCCAAACAGCTTGTCAGTGCCATCTTTGGTCCCAAGCTGCTTGTCAATGCTCCCAAACAACCTGTGCCACCCAACTGTGGCATCATTGCTACCAGTTTGTATGTGCTGCCATTTTACCAGTGCCATATTTTTCCCCAAACAGCTTGTCAGTGTACCCAAACTGACTGCCTGTGCTATCTATGGCTCAAAACAACCTGTCTTTGGCCCTGGCTACATGGCTTACCTGTAGGAGCAGTATGCCATTCTTTCTCCATGGTATGTGCAAAGTGATCCAGGGAGTGAGTGTGATGTCACTTCCTGCACACTGGATCAGTCAGACACAGCATGCAGGAAGAGAGTGTGAGAGATCATCCAATCTCACCTAAAATCCCCATTTGGTTTATTTTTTTATTGTTTTTTTTGCGTAAGTGTTTGTTTCCAGAATTGTGGTGCTTATAGCAAGCACATATTTATCATGTCTGTGAACCGAGGGGTGAGATGTTTTTGTGTACTTAGGCTCAAGCCACAGCTAGATTTGTTAAGGGCTGGTATTTGGACATCAATACTCAAACTAGGTCTGAGCAGGCCTCTGTCTATCCGAGACAGTACTATTAACAGTACTTTGAGAGTTAAGAGACATACATTTCCTCTGTGAAAATTAGGTACTTTGGGACAGCCTTTTGGAATATGGGATCCTAGTACTTTCCTCATTACATCTTTTAGGCAATCCTCATTAAAGTTTTAGTCTTAGAGTTAAAAAGGAATACCAATGTGCATTGTCATCTGGGAGCTTGAACCAGCAACTCAGCCTCTGGTAGGTAGCTCAATCTGGGAGGCAGAGTTGCATTTAGAGGGTATAAGGCATATCTGGCGGCAGAGTGGCATATAAGGGAGGCAGAGTGGCATATTATAGGGTAG
Organism: Spea multiplicata; assembly: GCA_009364415.1. Lineage (NCBI taxonomy): Eukaryota > Metazoa > Chordata > Amphibia > Anura > Pelobatidae > Spea > Spea multiplicata. Next base: position 3,145 of record VKOC01042770.1, on the reverse strand, counting down.
TCTTATATTCAGGCTTTTTCCTAAATTATTATTCACATTTTGGGGGGTCGCCTTATAATCGAGCAAATACGGTATTCTGATTTTACATTTTATCTTTTATGTGCGCCTCCTTATCCTATATTTTATACTGTTTGGATATGAGAGTTTTTCTATAGGGATCAGCTCTGAAATGTTGCACCAGTCTATACTAAAAGAAGAGTTTTTTTTGGTGTGCCTCTCTACAAACTTCAAGAAGTATTTTTTTCAAGCCTATTACCTGTAATTTCTTGTCAATGTATTTTAGGGTGAGGTTTCTATTTCTGTGTATCAATCTAAAATAAAGATTGATAAACAAAAGTACACGTAGTGAATATACGTCATGAATATACAAACCTACTTTTTATTCTTATCTGCTTTTTATAAACCACGCATGTATCTTTAGGAACCATAAACTACTGTGAAGATTAATTAAATTGGTGAATATATAATGATGCATTAGTACACTATTAATTATTTTTCATAAGAAAATATCTTAATGTAACATGAATACATTCAACAAATAAAATACAGAAATATGGGATTAAAAGTAATTTCGTCCTTCTTCCATAAAACACAGTAATACACATAAAAATGGATGTGAAGGTGTGTGCATCCAGTTGACCAAGGAAACATGAAAAATAGCGTATTACAATTCATATCCTCATGCATAAAGAAACATCTGTTTGAATGTGAGAAGATTAATTATCTTCAGTTCTTTTTTGTCTTTTCCCAGTTTAACACCAGTGGGCAGCATTTATTGGCTTACATGACCAAGCTGGAGAATTGGCATATTGATGTAGCAGAAATGTGCAGAGGAGCATCTAAACCCATAATAAAATATGAATTTTCTTCTAATCCATGAGACTTTTCAATAACATAATAATTGAAACTGTCAAAAACAATGATCATTTGACAGGTGTAAAAACTACACTCTTCATGTTAGTCTTCTTCGTTGGGAAAAAAATCTTTCTATTCCAAGAATATTTGCCCGTTCTTGTGTTCAATTAAGCTGAATATTCGTGTGCGTTCTTCATGTTCGTTTTTTTGCCGTTTTTTATAGAAAGGGTTAATACGGGGTTAATGTGGTACGCACTACGCAGCAGCCTGGGGAGAACACTGGTCCCCCGCTCCAAGAGTTATAGGTCCATACAAAAGACCAATAGGGTCGCTCGTACAGACCTTTAACTCTTGGAGCGGCGAGACCATGGTCTCCTGAGGCCAAGTTTCCAGGTCAGATGTTAAAGGTCTGTGCGAGCGACTCTTATGGACCTTGACTCCTGACAGCGAACCTACGGATTTCCGCTCCTGTTATCTACGCAGCATCGCATAGCCATACAGTCAAATCCCTTAACCCATGCTATGCCAAGCCCCAGTTAACGCATGAAGTGGCATGACAGTGGGCCATCCTGGTTCATGATTTGCGTCTCTTGTGACTGTTTTATACCACATTGACATGGTACCTATGTGCTCAAGACTAATGGGAGATACTTTGTTTGTGTTTTCTTTCTTGGTCCATGTAGCCCAGCATGGAGCATTCATACCAAAACATGTCTGACATGTGAAACGGTAGGGAAATAATTTAAAAAACTCTTTCTGTTAGATTTGTGGTTGCAGTGGGCCACCAAGAAATATTGCATGGTGTATCCCTTTAGGGAATATATAGTTTGAGGTGATTATTTTGGTGTTTAGGTATAGCTATCCCCCAAAGAGGTGCACATTTTTGGTTCATAAGACAATTCTGTTTTATTATCAGATCAGTCTGATATATATGCTGTTTTAAAAAACATGCTTATTTGAACCAGCCTTATGCATTTTAATAGTTTTATATGATAATATAATATCTAAAAATGTAACTTTTTAGATTCTGGCAAAAAAAACAATCCATACTTTTCCATGGGTAAAGTGAAAACGTTTGTTGTGTTGTTCGCGGTTAAACAGAACTTGTTGAAAAGGTCCCAGCCTACCAGAGGGAAAAAAAATCCCAGGAGTTAAACTAGGGGATCCATTCAAATTCATATATTTGATTAAAAAACTTGAACCGGTTGGCATTGTAGCACGCATCTTCTTTGTGCTTTGAGTCTCTTATTGTGCTAAAATCATGTGTTCAGTATAAGAATCATACAACACATTTAAATGAATCATATATAGTAGCTTACTGGGCGGCAGACAATATTTGTGAACGTTTATGTAAATTAAAAGTTTGTAGCAAACACCTTATGGCTAATAAAAATTCCCACTTTACTATTGGTACAATTTGACTTAAAACAATCTTCTGTCACGGATGGTGTTTTTCCCATTCCACTTTCCGTGTTACAGCTGCTTTATTAATTAAATACCAAGACAATGCAGCTTTGCAGGGTGCATTCAAGGGACCTGCATTCTATTCCTTTTCACCATAATCTCTTATGCTCATTTTCTGTAGAAAGAAAACCCATTTTGTCACCACAGGCTGGGGTGCAGAAGTGAAAAGGCAGGGTACATAAATCACTTATGACAGTCCAATCCTCTAATTCCCCCTCCCCCCAAACCAATCATCAATTTCATAATGGCATTCTTTAGTTCTTTTTGTGGAAGATATTAACCATTGGCAGAATCATGTTCCCTCCATATGTTTACTCTTAATTTAACCTCCACACTGTTATAGTATGCTGTAATCATTTTAAATGCTTAAACCGTAACCACCTTTTCATTGTTTGTTGATTGGGTGTCTGAAAGGTAAAGAGGAACCTATTGCAAAATATGACAAATTGTAATGTTATTGCATTTTGCTGTGAATGGGTACAGTCAGGGCCGGCCTTTGGGGTGTGCGACCTGTGCGACCGCACAGGGCGCCACAGGGGGCGCCGCCGCGGGGTCCGCCAACTTGCGGCACCCGGCACCCCTCCAGAGACGGACAGTAATGTCCGCCGCTGGAGGAGCAGGCTCGCAAGGGAGCGGTAACGGAGGTCTTTAACAGACCTCCGGTACCGCTCCCTTGTGATCCGCACGGCAACAGCTGCTGTGCGCCGGGGTCTGTTGTCAGATCCTCTGACCCGGAAGAAGACAGAGAAGACAGAAGAACTGAAGAAGAGGAAAAGAAGCTGAAAGAAGAAAGGAAAGGTAGGAAAGCATTAAGTGAGAGTGGATG
>VKOC01042716.1:0-11039 GCA_009364415.1 Spea multiplicata | reverse complement strand
CATCTCCCTGCCGCTACACAGAAAATCCGGCGGTCTTTTGATAGCTTGGGCTCTTTCCTGTAGGTAGAAGCCAGTATAGCTGGCTTACTGCCGACTAGTCATTTATAACAGCACAAGCACTTGTACAACATTTTATAAGGAATGTTAGATCATGCTATCGAGCATTCCCTCGACACCCACCAGAAGGTCACTGGAGGACAAGAGAGACCTGGCAGAGTCTTTCTATACTCTGCTGGCACCTACAATTGCTATGGAAGCCTGGAAACAAAGTTTCTCCCCTTCCAAAAACGGAAAAAAGTTTAAATACAAAAGTATCCTTGACTTGCCCACACAGCCTTCCCTTTCTAATTATCTCTCTCATTTCCTCCCATATTAGGGACTCTGTCTGTGTTATATCACTTGCTACTTCTAGTTGCCACCCTTCTGAGTGTAGAACCTGGGACCAAGTACTGTGGCCCTTAAATACCTGATGTGCCTTCCACTATATTTGCATTGCATTGAATGCAGCTCTGCTCTCACTATGTATTTGGTTTCTGTGTCCTCTTTGCATCCAACCCGTTGTGACCTGGCTGGTTCCAACTCTGCTCTTTGGTTCCTGTTTGGCCTGCTGTTTGTGATCCTCTGGTACTGAGGACATTAAATATTATTCTAGTTGTGAGGGAAATTCAAATAATTGATCCCTTAGAGTAAGGAAGGATATTGAGCCTCAGCAGCAAAGACAGAAAAAAAAAGAAAATATCCCCTAGATTAAAAAAGGGTATTGAGCTGAAAGGGGGCAAGGTAAAGAGCAGGCCCTGCAGACTGAACCCCCCAATATTAGAAAAAAAGAACTGATTTTCCAGAGTAAGGAATGAGACTGAGCTGCAGAGGGAGGATAAGGCCATGCACAAGTCAAGTTCTGCCAGAAAGAGTCATCCAGACTGTACAAAATTGTACATGAATTGATTCCCCTTTTTCTTTTCCACTTGTGCGCAAAGCAGAGTGAGACCTACTTTTGCTGCAAGGGTTGACCATCCCTTTTTTGTTTAGTTTTGTTCTGGTAGCAAAAATGTACATCTGTCTTAAATTCAATTAAGAAATAGTATTTCAACAACAAACTAAAATACACACTAACTTCAGGGGTTTCAGCAGTCGCTTCTAGGGGGTCCAGTGCGACCCTTGTCTCCTTCTACCGATTCAACTTTGTTTAGAAAGTGCCCTTCCGACCTGGACCTGGATTAATATATTAATAATTGTTTTGAGTTGATCACAAATTAGGGGTTTTGCTGGTGTAAGTGTACAATTCGGGAGCAGTATTTCGAAAATTTGCACTGACTTAATTTTGGGCCAGTTAGAGGGAGATCCAACTGACTCTGCTTCTCCAGCTGCGGGAAGTCCAGTTTGCCTCTGGAAAGAGCTGGTAGAGTGATGGAGGTGGGGGTGTGCTGTCCCAAAAAAGCCCTGCATAATATCACTAAGTATTGTGTGTTATGCATTTTTATAATTTTAAAGGAAAGCCCTACTTGTCCTGGACAAAACAATGTACAATTTGTGTGGGTATATCAAATATGGAAATTGGGAATCATGATTTAATAAGCATATGGTAAACATATGGTAAAAACCACAGATAACATGACAATTTTGCAACTTGTTCTAGTTATTTTTTATTTTGATAACTGAAAAAAGTTAATAGAAACCAAACAAGTGAGATTATTTGTAATTTTCCCACTGTATAGTCTCTTGTTGAAACACACACACATGTACCATTTTCCATCTTAACTCCTTGACAACACTTGGGTTAAGCAAACATAGAGACCAATCAATGATATGTAGGGGCCTCATCTGATCGCTCCTAGGTTTTAAAAAATATATGGTTTGATGGGGTAATTGAATTGGCCAGTTTCAAAGATGTCCCAAATAGGGCATATGCACAAACTCACCAGATGTCAAAATTAAAAAAAGTGCACATCCTAAATGTGATCAAACAAACCTATGCATTGGTGCTATCACTGTACTCAGGAGATATTGCTGAATACATATTGGGGTGTTGTTTGAAAGTGACATATAATATGAATTGCATATTCATATCTAAATATAAACAGGACATGGCGCAAAATGACCAGTTTTGAAAAAAATGGTTTTGAAATGGCATACTCTACTTATTGCCTTATAACCTGCAAAAAAACAAAACATAAAAACATTGGGTATTCTAAACTCAGGATAAATATTATAATCTATTTAGCTTTTGTAGGTGAGTAAAATAACCTAAAAGAAAGTCCTGAAAAAACAATATATAATTTGTATGGGTACGCTAAATGAGGGAGAAGAAACTTACAGCTAAACAATGTGAAAAAAAATCCATTGTCACGAAGGGTACAAAAAATAAAAAACAGCTCTGTCCTTAAGGGGTTAAGTAAAACAGTAACAAAGAAACAGAAGAGACAAACCCGTTTGCAATATATGCATATTTTTAAAACCTAAATTCAAAACTTATTACTATTCCAACCTACAGCATACTTTGCTAATTCAGCTCCTGCCATTCCCATTGAACATGCTCCTGTCATCCGTGACATAGAAGGTCAGCAGTATCACAGATGAATTAATTGAACTTACATTCCAAAATTACATTGATATTTTCAAGTTAATTCCCTTCAGGGTATAGAATATAGAATTGCATTTTAAAGCTATACATGCCTTTATTTACTTTCACTAGTTTAAATAATTTGAACATCAAATTAGACCTAAATTGTCTTTAGTATTATGTGCATTTGAGATTTAAAGTGGTATTAAACTTTTACGCTTAAGAAAATTATTAAGCAGATCTTAGTTATAAGCAAACCAGTTTATCTTGTCTCTGGTCTTTACTGCAGAAGCCAGTTCCCGATATTGAAGCTAGCTGCATCTAAAAATTACATTTAAATCCCATTTATTCTTTTAAGGTGAGATTGGTTAATGGAGCAGGATAGTACAAAAAAAGTAAAAGTGAGCTATTATGGGATCAGCTGGGCAACATACAATAAAACATCTGATCTCTGGTAACATTTAGAAATCAGTAAATATCATGTCAGTGACATCCCACTGTAAACCACCACCAGAAAAAGCTTTAAAAAACAAATACAAATAAAACAAACACACAGGCACATTAATTCACTTGAATAAATAAGACACCCTAACACAATATAAGGCATTCTTTTCGGTTAGATGTCACTGCTGACACCTGCTGGAAGGACTGAACAGAGGACGTGAGACCCAAGGGGACCCATCCAGACTCTGCTAGGATATCTGACCACCCCTCCAGCTGGCTAATTACAAACATTGCGGTCAACAACGCAGGGTCCTGCTTCTGGATCGCGCTGTGATCAGTACAAATTAAAGGACGAAGAAGCTAAACAAATTTTTCTCTAAAAAAAAGAAAAAATTAAAATGATAATTTTAGTCACCCCAGTTATGTCTCCATGACCTTACCAATGAAGGGGTTAATGGCAAATGTATGTCAAAGTGTTAATATAACCATTATCAGGGGGCATCATTAGGGGGGCTACTGGGGCTGAAGCCCAGAATGTCAACTGCATCGCCCTGAATGGACACGCGGGTTAAAGCATACTTAAGTCCCAGAGTCTCCATTCAGGGCTATGGACCGGCTGGGGAGATGATAGATCTCCCTCTTACTGCTCCAAGATAATGTAGAGCGCCAGGTTATGACACCATGTGCCAGCACTCAGCACCAGTGGCGTACAACAGAATGGCTGGAAAAAAAAAGAATCTAGGTGTTGCAATGGCCCTGTCAAAGTTCATACTTCAACCCAACTGAAATGCTGTGGTGGGACCTTAATAGAGCTGCACATAAACAAATGCCTGCAAACCTCAAGAACTGGAGCAATATTGTAAAGAAGAGTGGGCTAAAATGATGTGAGAGACTGATAAAGTCATACAGAAAATGATTATTTTAAGTTATTGCTGCTACAGTAAACCATGACACATTGTAGTATGTCATGTGTTGTAGATCTGAGGTTGTAGTTACCTAAGTTTTAGACCTGCTAAGGAACAGATGACTATAATTATGTCTTGATTCAATGAATCACAGAATTCAAACAGCGTGGACTTTTTTCACACGACTGTATGTATGTATGTGTGTGAGCAGGTAACTGTATGAGTAAGTGTGTGAGCACAGATGTGTATGTGAGCATGGATGTGTGAGCATGGGTGTGTAAATGTTTGTGTGTGAGCATGTATGTGTGTGCGTGCATATATGTGTAAGTGTAAGACTATAGATGTGTAGCTGAGTGTTAGTGAATATATGTGCATGTGTGTTGGGATGAGTGTACAAACCTGTGCAAATGATAAAGTGTGTAAACATGTGTGCCTTTGCGTATGGAAGTTACTGGGTAGAGGCAAGGAAAACATCGGGAGATGCCAAATAATAACAGATAGGAAAATAGGGAGAAAGGAGAGGGGTAATGAGATAGAGGAGATATGGGTAAAAAAGGGGAAAGATAAAGAATAGAGATTGAGATAAAGAGGAGGAGAGAGATGATGAAAGATGAGGAAAAAGGAGAGAGAAAGAGGAAAGATAATAAGAAGTAGGAGGGATAATGAGAAGGGGAGAGATTATGTGAAGTCTGGAGGATAGGGAAAAGGGGAGAGAGTCCAATTTGGAGGAGAGATAAAGAGAAATGGAAGAGATTAGATAAATAAAAAGAGGAGATATAATGAGAAATGAGGATCAAAGGAAAGGGGGAAAGATAAAAAAGAAAGAGGACGGGCAATACAGAGGAGAAAAGATAAAGAGAGAAAGGAGATATTGTCATGGCCCCCATAGATCCTCTTCCCTCGAGTATCAAGTACCTGGCCTTGCTCCCTTTTGCAGACCTGTTTGCAGCATTTCCCCGGAAATTTTGGAGATCTAGCAACGCCCCAACCATAATAATAAACTTTACCTTATGACAATAGACCAATAATAAATTAATTTAAAAAAATGTAACAAGCATTTAACCACAAAGATATGCTTCAAGTTCAGGTGCCTTCCCATAACATTTATTCATTAAAAAGTTTGCATGTCTATCTTTAAAATTACAAACATCAAATTGCTTATATTAAGGCACTGGCCATACTTTATAACAAAATAGGCATATATATCTGAAACATTTAATGCAATGTTACATTTATCTTGCTTTAACATCCTTACCAGGGGCGTACCTAAAGTATTTGGCACAGCCTGTCTGTGCCACCTCTGCCCCTTTAGCATCCTGCCTGTCCCAGCTCTGCCTCTTTAGCAGCCTGCCTGTGCCAACTCTGCCCCTGAAGCAGCCTGCCTATGCCAACTCTGCCCCTGAAGCAGCCGCCCCTATTGCCAACTCTGCCCCCTGAAACCAAGGCCTGGCCTGTGCAACCTCTGCCCCTTTTGCAGCCTGCCTGTGCCACCTCTGCCCCCCAAAACAGCCTGCCTGTCTCATTTCTGCCCCCAAACACACTCATTCACCCATTCACTCTCCCGCACTTCCTTACTTCGCTTGCAAATTTCAATAGTCCAGGGGCCAGCCAAACATCATTGGGGCCGCACAGATGTCTATGTGGCCCGATGGCTGCCTAATGCTGCCTGAGGAAACTCTTTTCCCACCCAGGTTCCTGCTTCCCATTCCTGCGGGCCCACATTCGGCAATCGGAACACCGGATACCCTGATGAGTGGCACATGGGGGGACCACCTCCCCCCACCTCTCTTTAAGTATGCTACTGCTGCAGCCATAGATTAAATCACCAGACCTGAAGCAAAGGTAAGTGAGCAGATAAGTGATGGCAGATAAGAACCTTTTGGCCCATCTTGTCTGCCCATTGTCCTGATGTAAAGACTCAGGTCTTAATCAGTCCCTCACCTTGAATTTGATTCAGGATAGCTTTGTGCCTAACCCATGCATGTTTAAGTCCCCTTACTGTATTTGCTTAAAATCCTTACATTACGTATAACAATCTATTTACCGTTTGATTATGTATACATATATTAAACACACATAAAAATATAAGGTGGATATATAACAGGTTAAACTAAATAAGCCTTTGTCTTTTTACCCTTGCCCTCGAACCATGTAGCAGACTTACATCTACAGAGATGTGTGTTGCATCTGGACACGATTGTGTATATTCACTAATGAAGACATTTCCAAACATTATTCATCAGGGACTCTGTGGTCCAGTGCACCTGGGTTCCATAAACAAATACAATGGTCCTTTGAGTAAAAATGTTTTGCTGTCTTTGAAGTCTTTCAAATTAGTTGAGACACATATCTACTCAATCATCTGTCCAGCCTCTAGAATAACATTGTATTTACTCCTTGCATTTGCTTTACAGATTAGCCCAGGGAGAAGTGGGTACATTCCTCATTCTATTCCAACTGATACTTTCTAAGCAGAAGGTGTTATGCGAAATGTCAATAATTTCTGATTTTTTTTCTCTTTTTCTCCCTTATTGGAGCAACTAACAGACTCCACACCTTGGGGTGAGATTTTAATATCCTTTGTATTTAGTTGTTTAGTTGCACACAGAGGAAGCTCTCTTCCTCACACTTACTTTCTTTGCTGGAGGGGCTTATCATTTTTATTATAATTTATTGTTTTATATAGCGCCATCAAATTCCGTAGACAGGACATAACAAGTAGTATGTAACGCAACAAATTGACTTACAGAGACAACAGGTGAGGTTTTGCCTGCATAATATCACCCCTCAGACTCGGTGCTCGTAAATGTAAGGGCAGTCATGCAGGGATCAGTGAAACAAACATAATCTGCTCCCTTTAATATTAGCAGCATTTATATAAGAAGGACTGTTCGGTTACTTGTCTCCCGGCAGCACACAGTGATGTATCCTGGGTGGCAAGCCCTCCTGCACATTGGGCTAGTTACAAGTGAAACCTTTGATGTCTTCAACTGGACTATTTCCACTATGGTGGCTGCGCTGACTCAACACAGCCTCCATAGACTGCCTTAGTAGGCTCTGAAGACATGAAGCGCAGGGATATCATGCCACATTCCAGCTTTCCATGTCGTAAAGGCACGACACCCCTTTTTAATGCATTCAAGGGCAAGTAACTGGGGGCGCTGCCCTAGGGGTTTACACTTTCAAATAAATTCAATGGATTCTACCTTTCTAGCTGGATTTGCAGCACACCAGCATTACTGTGCATGTAAATGAACAGAACACAGCTAGAGACCCACAAATTAAGACATCTAGCTAATTAGAGTTATTTGACAGCCTACTGATATTTTCTGTAATTGTAACGTTACAGGAGATAAAAATACTTTGAGGGGGCACCATACGGAATTCAATTTTTAGCTTGGTCTCAGCTTTTTCACTCTGCTCTTAAATTCCAGATTGTCCAGAATCATTATTCTTATACCAATACACATCATAATGCTTTAGCTTTCAATTACCTGTTACCTCAAAGGTAGGGTCGGCACCGTCTGGCCCAGGGGGGCAAACAAAGTCAGGTAGCCCCATCGGTCCTTTGCCCAACCAATAATTCAAATACACGGTGCAACACGTACACATAAGCGCTGCGTAAATTGTTGGCGCTATATAAATAAAAGATAATAATAATAATACACACTCATGCTACACACACTGTAAACACGCTAAACAATTTTGAGACTCTCAACCAAGAACAGACAGCCTGTCCTGCGGTGCATCCCCCCTTGGGAGCATCTCAAGTTTTAGCTCTTGTGCCATAACAGAGGAAAGATTTCCCTCTACGAATCCGTCTGATCAGTCCAGAACCGACATGTGGGGAACATTTCCCCTGCACAAGGCAACCAATAAACCCCAGATGTACTTTTTTGCCTTCACTGGCCACGTCAGTGGGGTATGGTTGGTATCCCTCTAGGCACAAGAGCGCAAGGAGGTCAATGTAGGGATAGGCAAAGTGTCTGTACAAGGACACCAGTGTCCTTGGCAAGGTTTGTAAAGGCCCATAGAACAGCATTAAATTGTCCACCACAGAGCCCGGTAAATGTCCGCCATAAGCAATGTTGGTGTCTACCCCATCCACGTCCAGATTGACCTTTACACTTGGGGTAAGGGGCCAAAGAGATCCCCAAAACAGTAACAACAAAATAGCATACACTAATGAACACATGCTAACACATGCACTCCAACATACTGTACAGACATACATACTCACTCCCCAACACTCTCGTTTTTCTCACTCTCCCTCCTTACCTGCCTCCCTCCCCTTACACCCTCTCTCACTCTCATCATGCCTCCCTCACTCGCTTAACCACCCTACCTTACCCCTTTTTTCTTCTCAGGGAGTTCTATCTAGCTGCTCATACATTGTGTATGTCCGTAACATCAAGAATTTGGGACCAGCCCAGGGCGATTACCCTCTGGGCCAGCCTGTCCTTGTTGGGGGGGGCATGGAAAATAAAATAAAAGTATGAAATGCCTTATGAAGGGTTATGCCTTAGGAAGAAAACCAAGCTTCAAAATATGCATCACAACTGATTAAAACAGAACATAAAATAATAACATAAGTGACAAATAATTTTTGGTGCTAGATTCTATGCTTTTGTAAGCAGAATTTAGCAGGACCTTTGTACACTTTTATTTCTTTGAGTCCAAATTGTTATGTGATGCACTATGTGTTATGTTGTGCTATAGTGCTATATAAAACAATTGATAAAAACATAATTCCTTTATCTCTTTTGTGACAACGTCACTTTAATTAAACCAGAGCTCATAATATATTGTAACATGTTTACATTCAGTTAGAAAAATATAGGATTATTGGGCAATGATTCCGTGTGTTGCATCACAAAATGTTTATAGGGAACCGTATTTTATTTACACACCACCACCACCAATTAATATAAACAAAGGGGTACAAACATTTTTGAGGAAATAAAACATTATCCTAAGGTATAAAACAGCATTTACTTTTTTTATTATTAGTGGGATAGCAATGTGAAAACCAAGATAGACATTAATCTCTAATGTGTATCATTGTATGGCAATGCATGAACAGACTGCAATCCGCGGTCATTATATCTGCTCAATCATTGTTTGACACAGCAAGGACATGATGTGACTGTGAGCACAGATTAACTGAATCTGAAAGGTATTATTCCAATATATTTCTATAAGCACTTACAATACAGGACTTCGGATGACAGAGTAAGTCACCTCATTACATGTATCACAAAGTCCGGTTACTAGAGATATATCTGCAGGATGCCTACACAAGTCAGATGCCTGGTATAGTTTATGTCACAAATAATTTATATACTAAATTATATACAGTCGTATGAAAAAGAAAGTACACCCTCTTTGAATTCTATGGTATTACATATCAGGATATATTTTCAGCAGAGAAGGTAAGGGAAACATTTAGTGAATGAGAATAAGTGTGTGAGAGAATGAACAAGAGTGAATGTTGACGCCAAGCTATGAATTTTGTTCCTGAATTAAAAATAAGGCTTCCGCGATACATGCAAAAAATATAAAAGACGCATGGTGTGTATGCATCCAACACTGGTCTCATTGCCCTGTGCAGTACAATAAAAGATAATAAATTAATGTTACAAAACACAGCACATAAAAACTAGCTCCATTTCGCTAGCATGTTTTCATCTAAACTAATGACTGGAAAGTGTACAATTTGCCAAGTTTTGTTTAATAAATTTCCATTACTTCTGGCACAGCCTCTGTATGTACCAGGCTAGCATAAGGGAGAGATGAGGGAAAATATTATCACTGCACTTTTTTGGGTCCCTTTAAGCGTACGACCACAATGTATTATTGTTGTATGATCTTGCGTGCAACTAGTGACTCCTCCTACAATTGACCCAGTTGTACTAACATATTTGTTATAGATTTTTAAATCTTGTACATTATGCTGAAAAAGACACATATTGACAATCAAAAGTGATGAAACAAAAAAAAAGGATCAGCTGTCTTCTTAGCAAAACATCAATCCTGCTTCGCCCAGAAAGGTCAATAAAGCTGACATTTCTGCATAGCTAATGCATTTCGTTTTTTCTATCGATAGTTGTTTACCCACCAGCTTTTGAGTGAGCTCTGCAAGAGCCAGCATGCAGCCAAATGAAACATATGTAAAAGGTGAGGAAAAATGTAAATAGTGCCTCTATTTCTGTTCACTGGCCGTTCGCAAAGATTGAACTGGAGGGCATTTATTACACAGGAAACATGACAACTGAACAAATGTGCGGATCGCAACGTCTATATTTCCGCAGCTTTCACTGTCAGCAAAATGACATTGTGTGGAGGTATACAACTTTCTGCAGGACGGAGCTGAAATAATCTGCAGAATTCGAATGACATTTACTAATTCACTCACTCTTTTCCAGCTGAATAGCAGAGTACGAGATCTATTTGTCAAAGTGATACTAATTAACAAATACATTTACACGGATCGGGAAAAAGTTCACAAGCATATATGGAATACCAACCACCTAAAGAGACAATCTACAAACCAAACTGATTTTGTTGCATTATAAAACAAAAGAGCACATGTACCATCATTCAGCCTACGGCACAAAACCACAAGGCTGGAGATTCAAACATTCTGTACTTTTACTTTTTTTCCACAAAGCATGAATATTTTAGATGCGCAAGTCTTCGAAGGGTACAGAGAACATGTACCAGGGTGCCCAGGTGTCCGATTATATCCTGGGCCACTCAATCACAGGAAACCAGAGGTGACCAATATATGAATATTTTTTTTCATTTTACGGCATTATGAGCAGCAGAGAGCAGAGACATATGCTACTATTGTCACATATCTTCCTTCCTGTGCTCAATTGGGTGACTTCACAGTAGCATTGATTGTATGAAGTCATACCACAGTTTCCATTACTAATGCAACTGGCAATTGGCAAGAGAGCAGATGTGTCTGCAGCGAGGTGAATTGAGCCTTGAAGAAGTGAAGTATCTTTGCATACTTAGTTTTATAGTGTATACTATACTCCGTATATATAGGTGTGCTATTCTATACATGTATAGATAAAACGTCTATATACACACACACACACACACACACACACACACACACA
>VKOC01042601.1:0-10283 GCA_009364415.1 Spea multiplicata | reverse complement strand
CCTCTTTTTGAGGTCTGATTAGAAGACGACCCCGATTACAAGACGAGGGGTATTTTTCAGAGCATTTGCTCTGAAAAAAACCTCGTCTTATTATCGGGCAAATACGGTATGCTGGGGATCCTAAAGAATGCAGAGGGTTCCTGAACCAATGTTTGCTGCATTTCCGTAACCATCCACGGGCGTTTTGTACCTCCTCCAAACGGGTGTCCTTTATCATTTCGTTGTTGAAGGGTGAGGCACTGCTGTGGGCCTCTCCCCTTATCGAGCAGGGATCCGACCTGATGGATGACTGTCCAGCTTTCATGGAAGCCTTACGGTCGGTCTTCGATATGCCCGGCCGCAAAGAAACAGCGGAGAACTCCTTGTTGGAGCTACAACAGGGACATAAGACTCTAGCCCAATATACAGTGGAATTCCGTACTCTGGCTTGTGAACTCCAGTGGGATCAGGGTGCCCTCCGAGCCGCTTATCGGAAGGGTCTCAATGAGAAGATCAAGGATGTGCTGTTGTTCCATGACCCCCCATCTGACCTGGAGGACTTTATCACCCTATGTTTGCGTGTGGACAAGCGCATTCAGGAGAGAAGCTTAGACAAAGACAAAGTCAGGCGATCTCGGCCGTTTCCCTCCCATAGCGGTCCTCATTCTCCACCTACCGCACCCAGCCATCCCTCCGAGGAACCCATGGAGATTGGCACTATACGTCACCTCACTGAAGCGGAGAGAACACGAAGGAGGAATCAAGGTCTCTGTTTCTACTGCGGACAAGCGGATCACCTCCTACGTACATGTCCGCTACATCCGGGAAACGAAAAAGCTTAGGGACCAACGGAGGAGAACCCCTAAGCATTAAGAACAATTCTCCTCCCCAACGCATGTTGATACCCGTCTCGCTTAGGTGGCTAGACCACTGTGTGGTCACCCACGCTTTCATAGACTCCGGGGCAGCTGGAGTGTTTCTGGACGAACAATGGGCCGTAAAACACGGGCTACCGCTACGTCCCAAAAAGACTCCTTCTGTGGTGACTGCTGTTGACGGTAGTCTCTTAGGTCGGGGAGTGGTCACCTGAGAGACCAGTCATTGGAGCAACCCACAGTGAAACCATCACATTTGAACTAATACAGTCACCTCATGCCCCCTTGATACTGGGGTTCACCTGGCTACGGTTACACAATCCACGCATTGACTGGGACAAAGGCGAGATACTTGCATGGAGTCCTTCTTGTCACCGCCTCTGTTCTTTACCTTGCACAAGGGTGAATCTCGTTCTGGAAATCAAGCCTACAGATCCCAAGCTTCTAGTGCCGAAACAGTATTGTATACAACCTAGTACGCGTTAAGGAAAACGACGAATGGAAGACCGCCTTTAAAACGAGATTTGGTCATTATAAGTACCGGGTGATGCCCTTCGGCCTATGTAATGCTCCTGCCGTGTTTCAAGCCTTCGTCAATGACGTGTTCTGAGATATGTTGCTCTCCCATGTGGTTGTCTATCTCGACGATATCCTTGTATATTCACCGGACATCAAAACGCATCGTATGCATCTACGTTCAGTTCTGCAGAGATTGCGTGAGAACGGTCCCTATGCCAAAGCTGAAAAGTGCGACTTTGAAAAGAACAGCCTCCCATTCCTTGGGTACATCATCTCCGCTACCGGCCTCGAAATGGACCCCAGCAAGTTGAAGGCTATCCTCGATTGACCTATCCCCCATACCGTAAAGGCTGTACAACGCTTTTTGGGATCCGCCAATTATTATCGGCGCTTCATACGCAATTATGCCTCAATCGCAGCGCCTATCATCGTCTTTACTAAAAAGGGGGCTAATCCCAAGTGCTGGTCTGTGGAGGCTGTGAAAGCCTTCGAGCGCCTGAAACATGCCTTCTGTTCAGCCACCGTTCTGCAACGACCAGATCCTCCTTTGCAATACCTCCTAGAAGTAGATGCTTCAGAGACCGGTGCGGGGGCTGTACTATGTCAACGGAATCCGACAACGTCCAAGTACCACCCCTGTGCGTTTTTTTCCAAGGGCTTCTCATCCGCCGAACATAACTATGACGTGGGAAACAGAGAACTACTCGCAGTCAAACTGGCCTTCGAGGAATGGCGTCACCTACACGAAGGTACCAAACTGCCTGTTGTGGTCATGACTGACCACAAGAATTTGCAATATATAGAATCTGCTCGATGTCTGAATCCTCGACAGGCCAGATGGGCCTTGTTCTTTACCCGTTTTAATTATGTCATGACATATCAGCCTGAAAGTAAAAACGTCAAAGCAGATGCTCTCTCCCGTCAATTCGACAGTCATCGGGACTTCACCCAAGATTAACCCATCATTCCTCAAGCATGCGTCATCTCTTCCTTATCGTCTTCCATGATGCACCGGATTCGTATGCAACAGGCGCACATCACCGCGTCCCAACGACCTCCTTCGGGACGTCTCTACGTCTCCCAGCAGTTTCGTGCTGCTGTTCTCCACTGGGGTCATAACCCACCACTAGCCGGGCATCCTGGGGCCCGCAAAACCGAGTACCACATCCGGAAAACCTTCTGGTGGCCGTCCTTAACACGTGACATCAGCGCCTTCATTGCCACCTGTCCTCAATGTTCTCGTCACAAATCCGTGCACACCCGGCCTTCTGGTTTACTATTGCCGTTTCCCGTCCCAAGAACCCCATGGACTCACATAGCTATGGACTTCATTGTCGACCTTCCTGTCTCTCATGGGTTCACTACCATCCTCGTTGTGGTTGACAGGTTCACTAAACAGGCTCACTTCATTGCCCTGCGCAAGCTACCCACGGCGTCCCAGTTGGCGGATGTGTTCATCAAAGACGTGGTTCAGTTGCATGGCCTGCCGCTCCACGTGGTGTCGGATAGGGGTCCCCAGTTTATATCCAGGTACTGGAGAACCCTTTGCTGCAAGTTAGGTATCCGGACACATCTGTCCTCGGCTTATCACCCGCAATCGAACGGTCAGACAGAGCGCACTAACCAGACCTTGAAACAATATCTGCGCTTACACGTCAATGAACGCCACGACAACTGGTCTTCCCTGTTACCCTTGGCCGAGCTGTCCTACAACAACGCTGTCCATGACTCCTTGCATTGTTCGCCGTTTTTTGCTGCATTGGGATACCATCCCGTTGTCCTACCACCTCCGGCCGCCTCTCGCGGTGCCACCATTCCTGCCGTGGACGAACGGGTCGCTGACATGCAGGCCCATTGGAAAGCTCTCAATGACCAACTGGTCAAGGCCCAAGCCTGCAGCAAGGCTGCTGCTGACAAACACCGTGCTCCGCCTCCCCGCTACAAGGTTGTCTGGCTCGCCGCACGGAACATCGCGCTTCGTCAACCCAGTCGGACCCTGGGTCCCCGATTTCTCGGTCCCTTCCTCATCGTCCGTCGTATCAACGAGGTTGCCGTGTCCCTTGCTCTGCCTCCTTCCATGCGTATCCCCGACACGTTTCACGTGTCTCTCCTTAAACCCTGCGTGAGTAACCGCTATTCTGTAGCCCTTCGTCCTCCTGCCCCTGTCCTTGTCCGCGGCCACGAGGAGCACGTCGTCCGTCACGTGCTTGACTCCCGTTGGCACCGCGGCTCCCTGCAGTATCTGCTTGACTGGCGTGGGTACGGTCCGGAGGAAGGGACCTGGGTTCCTGCCCGCGCTGTGCACGCGCCTCTCTGTATCTCCCGTTACCATGCCCGATTTCCTCTCCGTCCCGGTCCTTCGCGCCCCGAGCGCGCTCCTGGGAGGGTGGGTTGTGTTACACCTACCTGTCCGGCCGGGGTCCCACGGTGTTCCTCGCGCATGTCCCCCTCGCGTACTGACGTGCGTCCGACACGCACACGAGGGGGCGTGCGCATCGAGCAGGCACGCCTCCCAGCCACTGACAGCTCTGATCGGGCTGCCGCAGCATATCAGCGGCGATCGGAGAGACGATCCGCCGCTACATGCTCGCGGCACCCGACCAGTACCTCTTCTGCCTGTGTGGCGCTGCCGCGTCGCTCGCGGCGGCAACACAGGCAGAGAGGACATTGTGGTTGAGCCGCCGCAGGCATGTCGGCGGTGATCGAGTGTTCCATTGATGCTGCATGTCCACGGTGGCTGTCTCTTTCCTCTCCTGCCTGTGTGGCGCTTCCGCGTCATTCGCGGAGGTACCACAGACAGGAGGGTTTGTTTTGTTTTGTTGCCATCGCGACGGCGCTATAATTGCGCCGGTCACGATGACGTCATCGTACCTGTTCTCCCGCCATTGGCCCTATTTAAACTTCCTGAGTCCGTTTATTTGTTCTCAGGGTGTTTATTTCTCTTGTGCCTTTTTGATTGATATTTACGTGTACCAGACCTCGGCTTTGTTCTTCTGACCTTGATCCTGCGCTGCCCGTCCCGACCTTGGCTATTGTTCTTTGACTACGTTCCTGTGCTGCCTGCCGCGACCTCGGCTATCGTTTTTGACTACGCTCCTGTGCTGCCTGCCCTGATCCCGGCTTGTTTATCGGATTCTCGCCATTCCTGCATTGTGGGTCCATTACCTGTGATACCTGATCCGACGTAACATACAGTACTTTTCGCTATTGCCTTAAAACATGACACTTGAACCTATTAAGTTGCTCTCATTGAATGCCAGGGGGTTGAACGTGCCCGAAAAGCGATCCAAACTTTTAATGGATTTACACTGTCAGAAAGTACGGATTGCTTTCTTACAAGAGACGCACTTCTGTGACGCTAACGAACCTAAACTGACTAACCATAGATACACGTCTAGCAACTCCCATTCGAAATCCAAAGGGGTAGCAATCCTTATTCATAAACATTTACCCTTTCGTTTGAGCGACAGTTGGAGGAACCAGGACGGCCGTTGCATTTTGGTAAAAGGATTTTTGGGCACGCATAAAATTACTCTAGCAAATGTATATGCCCCTAACCGCCTACAGCCCCAATTTTTGGCGTCCACGATCAAAAAGTTTACGGAATTTCAAGAAGGTCTTACGATCATGGGGGTGACCTGAATATGGTTTTGAATCCTCTTTTGGATAGTTCCACTGGTAGGTCTCATATCGCTTATTCTAAAATTGTGTTAAACACCTTCTCCACCTAGCCCAACTCATTGATGTGTGGCGGACGCTCCACCCTGTTGACAGGGACTATATTTACCATTCATCTTTACACAACAGCTATACACGAATTGACACCTTTTTCATTTCGCACCACCACCTTCCCACTCTCCACTCCTCTTCCATTGGTCCTTCCGTATTCAAAACAGACATCTCACCAGCTGGATCACCCATGATAATCACCCTCATGGGAAAATTAGACAGAATATGTGTGTAAGGTAGTGGATGTGTATATGTATGTGCCAGTATATGTGTGTAGCTTGTTTACTGATTGCAATCAGTGTAATTGCAATCAAAGGGTTACTTTGTCTTTACTAGTGGGAAAGGGATACATAGTTACAGTTATATAGGCTGAAAAAAGACATGCGTACATCAAGTTCAGCCTTTCCTACATCTGTTAATTTGTTGCTGTTGATCCAAAAGAAGGCAAAAAAACCCCGGTTTCGCTCTTTCCAATTTTGCACTAACCAGGGAAGAAAATTCCTTCTTGACCCCAAAATGGCAGTCAGATTTCTCCTTGGATCAATAAGCTGTTTCCCCATAATTAAAGATTATATCCCCGAATATTATGTTTTTCCAGGTATCCATCCAGTCGCAGTTTAAACGTCTGTACAGACTCTGATAAAACTACCTCTGCAGGCAGAGAATTCCACATCCTTATTGTCCTTACTGTAAAAAACCCTTTCCTCTGCTTTAGTCTAAATATCCTTTCTTCCCGTCTAAAAGCATGAACACGTGTCCTATGAATAGTCCTGTTTATGAACAGATTTCCACACAATGGTTTGTATTGGCCCCGAATATATTTATATAATGCTATCATATCCCCTCTGAGGCGACGTTTTTCTAAACTAAACAGATTTAAATTAGTTAACCTTTCTTCATAACTATAGCGCTCCATTCCTTTTATTAATTTTGTAGCCCGCCTCTGCACCCTTTCTAGTGCTATGATATCCTTCTTTAGAAAAGGTGCCCAAAATTGCACAGCATACTCAAGGTGCGGCCTTACCATTGATTTATACAGAGGCAAAATTATATCTTTATCCCGTGACCTGATGCCCCTTTTTATACACGACAATACCTTACTGGCCTTAGCAACCGCAGACTGATACTGCACATTGTTGCCTAGTTTGTCGTCTATAACAATTCCCAAATCCTTCTCATTTGTCATTACCCCTAATTCACTACCGTTTAGGGTGTAGGTTGCTTGTGCATTCGCTACCCCGAAGTGCATAACTTTACATTTATCTTCATTGAATTTCATCTGCCAATTGTGTGCCCAGTCCCCCAGTCTATCTAGATCCCTCTGCAGCACAGTAATATCCTGCTCGCCCTGTATAACTTTACCTAGTTTTGTGTCCTCTGCAAACACAAAAACATGACTTTCAATGCCTACTGCCAGGTCATTTATAAATATGTTGAATAAAATTGGTCCCAGAACAGAACCCTGAGGAACACCACTTACCACTTTTGTCCAGCTTGAAAATGTACCATTTATAACAACTCTCTGTTCTCTATCTCTAAGCCAATGTTCTACCCAAGAACAAGAATTTGCATCTAGGCCAATTTCTTTCAGTTTGAATACTAACCTATTGTGTGGAACCGTGTCAAACGCCTTGGCAAAATCCAAGTAGATTACATCCACTGCAACACCCTGATCGACACTTCTACTTACTTCTTCGTAGAATGGAATTAAATTAGTTTGACAGGACCTATGTTTCATAAAACCATGCTGATTTATGCTAATAATACTATTCTTCCCAAGGAATTCTTGAATATTATCTCTAAACAGCCCTTCAAATACTTTCCCAGCAACGGAAGTTAGGCTCACAGGTCTATAATTTCCGGGCACAGAGTTGGAACCCTTTTTGAAAATAGGAACCACATCTGCCTTCCTCCAAACCTCTGGTACTCTGTGTCTACTTTTATACATGAACTACATAGGTTTCTGCAAATTGTACATTCCATTTTCTCCTATACACTGGAGAATTGTTTAAACTAAATGGAAGTTTCTAATTAATCTCTGATCTGTTGTAACATGTTTGTACATCTCTGCATAGTATAATGGCTCATCTAACTCACCCCTTATCACCTTAAATAGCAAATAATGGCTTGTAACCTATTAAAACAAATTAACAGCATTCCAATAATGCCTTTAATTGCCACTTTCAAACAAATACAGAGCCAAAGTAACTTAATGAGTACTACAGTAATTAGTCTTTAGTTCATAATTTACAATGGACATTGTGACTTTAGAAGCAAGATTGATAAATACCCATTAATACACATTTGGCCACAAATAAGAGTGTGTTTGGCTTAAACATGCCAAAAGTCGTATCAATAAAGTGATCTGCAGATGTCAGAGGCTTGTAGCCTCATTGTTTACAGGTTTACAATGAGGATTAACACATGATATTTTGTCTTTTTCTGATGTCAGAAAAAAAACATTAGAAAATGCAGAAGAAGTTAACTTGTTGCTGCGTGGTTAATCCTTTCACCACAACAATGTGTATACCTGGATTGATAGATTAAAATGAGCATGCATTGTACATAAGGCACATTAATGTGACAAAAGGTGTGGTAAAGTGGTAGATTGCAGGTATATTAGACCAGCCTTGGTCAATAGTAGCCTGCTTTAACCCCTTTAGGACCGGGACGTACCTGGTACTTCCTGGTCATAGGTCTATGCTAGATTGGGACGTACCAGGTGAGTCATCCCCCAAAACCGCCCCGGTGATCGCGAGGGTGCTGCTGCTGCTGCTGCTGCTGCTGCGTCTGATGAGCACAGCCACTCAGAGCCCGTCCCATGGAGTGATTCTGTAGGCTGAAACCTGCAATCGCGTTTTCAGCTGCCACAGGAAGCTTCAGGAAAGGGTGGTGTGTTGATTAGGTCCCCACACAAATGTGGGGACCTGACACAACACCCCCCTGCTGCCTGATCGCTCCATGAGAGCGTCAGTGCAGCGTTAACCCCTTCAATGCCGTGATTGTGACATTTTAAGGGTTAATTCCCGTTTTGTATGGGGCTCTGCTGCTGGTGGTCTGCCAGGCAGACCAGCAACATCAAAAACTAGCCCCTTCAAAGAGACTCCTCCCCTGCAATCTCTGGTCTACGGGAGATTGTTTCCCAGCTGCCAGAGGTAGCTTCAAGGACAGGGAGACAGGGTTCTTCGGTCTCCACATGAGTGTGAAGACCAGCCCCCACCCCCTCCCTTGCTCAATTAACCCCTTCAATGCGGCGATTGTGTATGACCCCCATCGCAGCATTGCAGGGGTTAATATTAGTCGCACAACTCCCAGGATACCACATTTAAAAAAAATCTTGTTTAGAAACAGCGATGTGCGTCATTTATATTTAACCCTGTAAGTGCCAAAATAAATGAAAATACCAGGCATATGAGGTGTTTCCAAAAACAGGACAAATACCCAAATACACTTTTGGATTTTTTTTTCCATAGAAAGCCCTACTTGTGCTGAAAAAAACCAATATATATTTTGTGTGGGTGCACTAATTGATAAGAGAGAATTTACAGTTGAAGAAAGACATAGCAAAAACACAAAAACTGCTCCAGTCCTTTAGCGCCACCTTAGTATCAAATTCCTGGTCCTGAAGGGGATACAATATGTCTCAGGGAAAGATATCGTTTGTTTACAAACTGGACTACTAGCAGTTTCCAAAACATGGTAAGGGTCCCTGGGGCACAGCATCTGGAAGAGCAGGGTGGGCCAGTGCTCCAACAGCACTAATTGCTGTTTTGATCCAGTCCAGAGCCTGCACTCTGGAAAGGAGCTCCACAAGTGTGGACTAAGTAGCAGCTCACCTGTGGTTGATTAATTAGCAGGCAGAGGGTAAAAGAAATTGAGCCTGATTCAGAGGGAGAAAGTTATTGTTATGCCAGCTAGGGGAGCTGATGAACCAAGGAGTGGTTTCTCTCTGCAAAGCCGTTTTGATGGTAACATGTGACTGGTTAAAAGGTGAATATTTGGAGCTGTTTTGTCCTAAGCAAGTGCTCAAGCAAAAAGCAAAGACTGTTATTCTGTGCTGCTTATAACTGCTGCTGTTTATTCCTTTAAACTGCTGCTGTTATTCCTGAAAAATACACTGGGCTTCGTTTACCCTAGAAGACTGTGGTTGCAACCAAGATCCTTGACAAAAATCCCAAGGAAAAGGGAGACATGTCACAATATGGAAAAAAAAACCTCATTGTGAGGTCGAAACGTTGTTTTTTTCCTTCCTCTAATAAATCTGCTTGACGCTGGAACCCTTGAGTGCCTGGAGCCTTTATTTATCTTTTTTGATTTCCTGGGGAGTTGGCCTTTCCTGGTACAGTTAAGCACCTGAGTTCCTTTGGAGTGTGCAGATTCCTCATTCTGGTTATACAATATGAAAATATGTCCTCAAATGCCACCATGTAATCACCTGCACAGTTTTCTAAACATTATTGCATAAACAGAGACAGATCAATTAGTAACTGAAACAGCCAGTGTTTTCCAGATTTGTTCTGTATGGTACTGGTATAATTTTGTGCTATTGAACTGTTACTCCTTTGCAAACTGGTTATTGTATCTAAGTACAAAAGGCTGTGTTGACAGGCAGGAAAGTAGTCTTTTCACATCAGCTACCAGAAAGAAGCTGCACATCTAGAAATACTGCCATAAAAATATGGTAAAATTCACATCGAATGATTAATATATACAGTACATAAACAGTTTTCATTCTAAAATTACTTCTGTTTATTACTTTCATTTTTAGATTCTAATCTCTGTGAGCAAGCACACAATTTCATGGAATTTAGTAAAACTGTATAACACTTGTGTTCTATTTGTTAAACCAACAGGTAGAATCTCCACGGCAACAAAAGCCACGATAATAATATACATAAAAAAGAAAGATATAAATACTAATTTAACCAATTGGCTAAATGAGATAGCAAGCTGATCCTCTTGACTGACTACTTGATCTCTTAGTGAATAGACCAATAGCATATATTCAAATAAACAGGAAAATGTGTATCAAAGTCTTATATGCAAATACTTTAGATAGTTCATCTGCAATATTGAGAGCTTCTATTTTATCAAGAAAATGATGTGCAGAAAGTTTGATCCTTCTTTAGAAAAAATATATCTGGATTTATCTCCCTGAATGTAAGATACAGTGTAATGTTT
>VKOC01042594.1:0-13242 GCA_009364415.1 Spea multiplicata | reverse complement strand
CCCCCCCACCGAATTTGGAACCACCCAACGGACACTGTATGTCCGGATTGCCCGGCACAGTCCGGCAATGGGACTTTAAATCCCAGGCAGCTTCATTGAAAGAGCTGTCTTTTTTTCATATATATATATTTCTTTTTCTCGTCCAAGAGACCTCTACCTCCGTTGCAGTGCCGGGATTTCACTCAGCAGTGAAGCCGCGCGCGCCGCGGCAGAGCAGGAAGACAGATGCCTTGTGCTCCCACCACAGGACTTAAAGGTGAGTGAACTACAAGGGGGGGAGAAAGTAAATAGTGAATAGGGAAAGGGTAGGGAGAGGGGCTAGAAAGTGATAATGGAGGAAGAGGGGCAAGATAGTGAGAAAGAATATTGAAAGTAAAGACTGTGAGTGAGTGAGTGAGTGAGTGAGTATGAATTAATGTGTGGATGAATTGTGTGAATGAGTGAGAGTATGAATTAATGTGTGGATGAATTGTGTGAATGAGTTAGAGTATGAATTAATGTGTGGATGTATTGTCTGAATGAAAGTGTGAATTAGTGAGTGACTGTGAGTGACTGTGTATCATTTTGTATGTATAAATGTGGAAAGGCAAAGATGTCACGTTCTACCCAGGCTGCGGAGCTGCATATCTGTCTTGCTTCAGTTTCTCTGTTTTGCTTTAATCCATTCCTGGATTTCTGTATGCTCTGTTCTGATCTTCCATTCCTTGCTTTTAGTTCTGCCCTTTGCTTCAGCTCTGTTTCCTTTATAAGGTGTGCCCCACCTGTGTGTTCTGTTTGTCTCAGTCTGCAGTCTACAGGTATGTCTCTCATTGTTATATGTTTGGGTTTCATGTTTGGTTTGTTTTGTACCACTGTCAGCACGGATTAGTGTTCGGACCCACCATCATTGGAGTACTTCGGTGTAGTGGTGGGCTAAGCATACTATGGCCATAAGATGTGACGGAATTTCCAATAGTTATCATACAGTCCTAGGCTAGTTTCTGTATTTATGTGTGTCAGTCTGATGTAACCTGTATTCCCGGCAGCGGGGTGTCCTGTCTTGTGTCCCCGGCAGCGTGGGTGTCCTGTCTTGTATCCCCGGCAGCAGGGTATGCCGCAGGGTATGTCGCTCTGTCCCCCTTGCTTGTTATGTTTCTGCTATATCCTTTGCTTAGCTTCCATACTCCCAGCTTGCAGCATCCTGCACGTGATTCTAGTAATATGTTTCATGCCTGCTCCAGGGTGCCTGCAGGATATCACTTTGTTTCATTTTGGACTACATCTGCTGCTATGTCAGGGCGCTGGTATGTGGCTGCACAACCCTAAGTGCTCAACACCCGGGTGAGTGTGGTCGCCCTGCGCCAGGCCCTGTCCAACACCGCTACTGCACCGTAACTCCTGCACGCAATCTTTGGGCGCGCTGGGTCAATGGAATCATCTGTATGGACCCGGTTCCGTGACAAAGATGGCACTAGCAGGGTGTTTGAGCCTTCTGGACCAGGATGGCACAGGCAGGGTATTTATGGGACAAGGATGGCACAGGCCGGGCTGTTTGGGGACAAAGTTGACTTGTGCTGGGCTGTTTGGGGACAAAGATGTCAAATCCTATGTGTGTTATCTGGGTGTTGGTCAGGTTCTATTTGAGAACCAGGGCTGGCTTTAGGGGCTGCAGCCTGTGATCTATGCCTGTAATTTAAGGGTGTTTTACCTTTATTGCCATGTCTTTGAATGCCAATTGAATTCCAATTGATCTATACCTGCAAAGCTGTGTTTTTGTGTTTTTGTGTAGATCCATATCTGCTATGCTGTTCCATGTATTTGATCTATACCCTCAGTGCTGAGTTTACATGTGCTTTCCAGTTGATCTATACCTGCTATGTTTCTATACATTACTATCGTATACCTGCAAATACAGGATTCTGATTTTGATTGTTTGATCTATACCTTCAGTGCTGAGTTCACAAGTGAACTTCAATCTATACATGCAATGCTGGGTTTGTGTTAATGTGTTGATCTATACCTGCTATCTACAGCAGGGGCTAATATTAATATATATCGCCAGCAGGGTCTAATATATATATATCGGCAGCAGGGTCTAATATTAAAGATCCTGCTGGGGGCATTAATACAAATAGTGGTGGCTGTAGGCGATCATACGGGTGTAGGGGCACCACATTAATGACTACTAAAAGGGTGATGGCTGAGACATCAATATACAAGGGGCAAAAACACCAAGGGGGTATAAATCCATCCTTGTGTAGATGCCGTAGATAGTGTCCTGCTGTTTGTGTGTTCTTGGTTATTTGTGTAGCAGAGCCTGTCCTGGTGTGTGTGTTTGGGTGTGGTAGAGCTTGCCCTGGTGTGTGTGTGTGGGTGTTGGTGTGGCAGAGCCTGACTTGGTGTGTGATTGTATGTCGGTGTGGCAGAGCCTGTCCTGGTGTGTGTCTGTGTGTCCGTGTGGCAGAGCCTGCCCTAGTGTGTGTGTGTGTTTGGGTATCAGTGGGGCGGAGCCTGTCCTGTGTGTGTTTGGGTTTTCGTTGGCAGACCTGTCCTGGCGTGTTGTGTTTGTGGTGTCTCTGTAGCAGAGCCTGTCCTGGTGGGTATTGTGTTTGGGTGTCGTGTGGCAGAGGCCTGTCCTGGTGTGTGTGTGGTGTGTGTGGTGTCAAGTGTGGCATAGCCTGTCCTAGTGTGTGTGTTTAGGTGTGTGTGGGTGTTGGTGTGGCAGAGACTGTCTTGGTGCGTGATTGTATGTCGGTGTGGCAGAGCCTGTCCTGGTGTGTGTCTGTGTGGCAGAGCCTGGCCTAGTGTGTGTGTTCAGGTGTCAGTGGGGCGGAGCCTGTCCTGTGTGTGTTTGGGTTTCGGTGTGGCAGAGCCTGTCCTGGTGTGTGTGTTTGGGTGTCCATGTAGCAGAGCCTGTCCTGGTGGGTGTGTGTGGGTGTCAGTGTGGCATAGCCTGTCCTCGCACAGGCCGTTAAAATATGCCCAAATGAGCCTGCAGAACAGTTTGATAGACTAGATTGCATATTAAAATTACTTGTGCAAATTCTGTAACTGCATTGGCATTTGCAGTTTTAAAGTTTAAAGTTTTAAAGTCTACCCTCCTCCATGCTAAGCACCAGAGTATGATGTCATACCAGTGCTCCTCCTCCTGCGGACTGTGCGCCAGTTGACTAATGCGCCACAGAGTCTGATTGTTCAATGCTCAATCCCCCCCCCGACCTGCTGTGATGGGGCCTAGTTGGTATAAGAATACACCACTGCCTACTGTTTTAGACACAGCATTGAGTATACAACTGCAGGAGAATCCCAACTACATCTAAAGCTAATAGTCACTGATAAAGAGGAACAAGTAGCTCACCAGAGACCACACTTCAAATGGGTCGATAAGGCCCACTGTTGTGTTAAATGTGTCAATTACAAAGGGGATCTCTCTAACCAACACATTTACTCTATGGAGGTCTGTGACAGCAACCACAGCCTCCATAGGATACATTAAAAAGTGCGTTTTGCCTTTAAGACATGACACACCAGGGTATTACATCATACCTTCATGCTCCACAATGGGGACAGCGGCCATAAAGGGCCAGGAAAATGTGCATACTTAGATTAACTAAATAGTTCTTATCTGCCAACAAATTATTACTGTGATTTATATAGCCCCATAATTTTCTGTAATGCTTTGAAATGTGCGATGTTTCCAAATTGTACACCGCTATGTATTTTCCAGGAGTTTTTTATTACATGTAAAGAAGTGGAGATTTATTTTTTTCCTGCTTGAGTTTTAGCATGGAAAAAAGTGTTTGAATTCATAAAAAAGCAGCCTTTCAACCACCTTTTTTTGTTAACGCTTTAATTAGCATAATTTATACCCAGACTTTCTCTTTAAAGTGGAACTATGTCATGTCAGCCACACTTTACATAGCCATAACAAACGATGCCGCATTTCAGTGGGAAGAAAGCACACGGAGGAATAATTGTTGATGGGTATTTGAAGGTTAATAGTGCACTAGAGAACTAAGAGGTACATTCACATTTATGGTCTCTGCTGCACTCCACTTTTACACTCTAATGCAGGGGTTATTTTTCTTCAGTCAGTTGTTGTTCCCCATTTCTCAAGCATCTGCTGAATTAAATATGTAGTAGATTGAAGATTTAGCTCTTCACCAGCAGATTTCCTCTTTCTTGTGCATCTATGAATATAGTTTTCTCAATACCACAGAGAGCTGTAACACTTTCCTCTATAACCCTTGTAGTGCCAAAGAGGCGGTAAGACATAATTTCCAAGGGGCAATAAAAGTAATCCACATTTTTTTCTGACTCTAGCATTTTCTGAATTTATTTTAAGTCACTAGCTAAATGTTTCAATGTTGCTTCGTAATCGTTGTACTACCCTTTTGAAATTTTATTGGATTTTTATTGGTGATGCATATCCACAATGTAACTTCACACCACATATATAGTATATGCTATTTTTTTTGAGTAGTAAACCTTAGTTCAGATACTATGCATTTTGCTGGTGTTCTTGTTAATAGCATGGTGTTATTTAGTGATATGCAATGTGTTATTGTTTTTGGAATTTTTCTTTTCCATCTTTTGCGCCAAGATTTTTGGAGACTCCTCATTCCAGTGGCGTTGCTACAGGGGGACAATTGCTGCCCCAGTCACCGGAGCTCCTCGTGTACACTGTTCAGTCAGAGTCAGTCTCCTGGAGGAGAGCACAGAGCAGGCAGACTCAGCAAGGCAGACAGCCAGGAAAGAAGGATTGATTATGGTACTAATTGTTGTGGGATGGGATTCTAATGAATGAGGACCTAAATTCAAAGGAGGGGGGCTGGCTCCCTGGGGGTGTCAGTCTTGTTGACATACTAAAGGCATGCTGGCTGAGGGGCATAAATACACAAAGGGTGTCCGTGTGGCAGAGTGTGTGTGTTTGGGGGTCGGTGTGGTAGAGCCTGTCCTGGTGTGTGTGTGTTTGGGTGTTGTTGTGGCAGAGCCTCTCCTGGTGTGTGGGTTTACGTGTCAGTGTGGCAGAGCCTGTCCTGGTGTGTGTCAGTGTGGCAGAGCTTATCCTGGTGTTTGTGGGTCTGTGTGGCAGAGCCTGTCCTGGTGTGTATCTGGGTGTCAGTATGGCAGAACCTGTCCTGGTGTGTGTGTGTTTTGGGTGTCGCTGTGGCAGAGCCGTGGTGAGCATAGGCTGGTTGGGGAAAGCTTCTAATCTTCCTTGACTGGACAAGAGAGGGGAAAATGTTTTTTGTCTCATTGTGACCGTAGATAGGTGGGCGAGTGAGCACTCCTCCACTGTGCCCACCTATGGGGCTGGCCCCACCTCTGCCAGCCTCATGCCATACCTACCAACATAGGTACCCTAATTTAGACACCTGAAATGTTGGGGGTCAAGGGTTTTACTGTAACAGTTGCACAAGAAAAGATTAAATGAAGATCCATACATAACATATAACAACTTATTTGTTCTCATTTTTAAATAATACACTCCATCATACACACAAACAGGGTTTTCATTATAAAACTTTATTTTGATGTTTTAGAACTTTGCAAAATACCAGTCTAACACATTTGACATAACTACAATGAACCACGTATATTGTGCTTGTCTTACCTTCATTGGTAATACACTAATAAGTACATTGATACAGAAATAAGAATAGAAACAGTGATTAAAAATACCAGGGATGCTCATTTAAATTTTATGTTCATGGGATGTGCCTTAGCAAACTGGTATTGTGAGAGATTTGAGTCCTACTGCCATGATTTGACGAGATGAACTGCAAAAGCTGTCAGATGACTAAATTGATAAAGCCAGAAGCAAATCAATCACAAAAAATATTCTTTTATAACTACAGAAAAAATACACAAGATTTTAGTTTTACTCATATGCAAATTGAATTACATTAAATTAGCTGCATTTAATTTGTGTGGCAGTAATGTAAAAAGCAGAATAGAATAAAAATAAAAGCTGCTTCTGTTTCTCATATTATTTGTGACTTGAGTGACTTATTGACTTATAAATCTGAGTGATTTATGATTTAGAAGAGATTTATGACCGTATCATTAACATACCATAACTTCCCATGGCTTGTCCCCAAGGGTTCTTCGACGGTTCTCCTTGTGCGAGGTGGCATTTTGTGGGGATTTATCAGGTTGGCAAGGGTAACTGCACACATGGGTTGGGCTAGACCAAATACACTTAAAAGCAACAGAGAATGAAAAGAACCTGGACAGTGAGTAGACAGAGTCAAACACCACTCATATAGCCCAGAGATTGGTACACAGGCCAAACTTGAAAACTTCCCAGGTTTCAGTGGTATTTTTTATATTGGTCTGAAGTCTGTAAGCAGAAACAGAGTCAGAGAAAAAGGGTAAACTTTTATTGAAACCTGCTTTGCACTCTTCACTCTTTGTAGTGTGTGATACACATATTCACCATTAGGCAAACAATGACAGCTCTACTGATCTCTAGTTTTCAGGATTACTATATTACCTACCACTTGCTAGGCTAACTATAAATCTCCCTCCATCCAGCTGTAAGCTCAATGACATTTCTGTTATTTCTAACCATAATTTACTGATTTAGATCCTGTTTCTTCTGCAATTTGAAATACACCTGTACCCATCCAGGAATGACTAAGATCTGGCCTGCTTTTGACTTCCAAAAACCTGGATTTTCAACAGGGTTTTCATTTGAACGCCCCAAAATAAACACTTTTGCTCCTTTTTTGGATCTGTCAAAAAAAAGTGATCCATATATAACAGACAATTAATTTGAAGAGTAATTTGCATTCCTTATACAATGAAAGTCCAAGGTAAAAATGTTTGGTCCACGGAAGTCTGCATGATCTACAGAAACCAATGAGAACATATTTTAATCCCATCCTAATCAGTGAGATATAATTTATAGCTCTTTGTACCAGAAACAATTACTAGAATCAGTAAAATATAACCTGCCCATGTAATCATCTCTATTGCTTTTCCTGACATCCCTATTACTGTTGACAACTCCACTATCCAACCAACACACCAGGTTCGCTGCCTTGGTGTCACCCTCGCTCTCTCCTTCATCCCTCACATCCAGTCCCTCACCAAATCCTGCCGCCTCCACCTGAAAAACATCTCCTGAATCCGCCCTTTCCTCACGCAAGACACCAAGTTACTAATCCACTCCCTTGTGATATCCCGCCTGGATTATTGCAACTCCCTACTAACCGGTCTCCCCCTCTCCTGCCTTTCACCGCTTTAATCCATCCTCAACACTGCAGCTAGATTAATCTTTCTCTGCCGCCGCTCCTCATCCGCTGCTCCATTATGCCAATCATTTCATTGGCTCCCCATACCCTTCAGAATCAAATTTAAACTTCAGACTCTGACCTATAGAGCCCTCAACAACTCTGCACCCCCTTACATCACTATTCTCCTATCCAAATACACCCCTACCCGCCCTCTTCGCTCCTCTCACGAGCTGCTGCTTTCTTCTACTGTTGTAACCTCTTCCCACTCCCATATTCAGGATTTCACCCGCGCCGCTCCCCTACTTTCTGCCTCGTACGCGGCTTTCAAAACCTCTCTAAAAACCCACCTGTTCAGGGAAGCGTACAACATTCCTTTACAGTGCCATCATCCTAATCAAGCCATCTGAACAATCAGCTTCAACACATCATCGGAACCAGATCAACTTATCGCCATCCAAGCAGTCCTCTCCTATTGTCTCACTTCCCCCTCAACCACCGACTAGATTGTAAACTCGCAAGAGTAGGGCCCTCTTCTCCTTTGCACCAGTTTGTTATTGTACGTGTTTATAAATTGTTATAATGAATGTAACAGCGCTGCGGAATCCGCTGGCGCTTTAGAAATAAATGTAATGTAATTATCTTTATTAACTAAAACTTGTTTTGTTATTAGGCTTACTGTTGTTTCTCTATCTATTGTTAAACATCCATGATCTCCCAAACTATGATCATCAAAAAGATGACAGCATCTACGCGATGGTTACACCTGTTTTATGAAATATGACCAATTGACAGATTATTGATTAATTGTATAGGTTTTTCATTAGTTGTAAAGGTAACTTCCAGTGCAGATCCATATGCAGATACGCTTTTCTAAAGAAAATAAAGGTAGAGCTTCAGAGATATTCTGTAAAATGTTTTTCTGTTAAACATTTGTTATGATGTAGAAAATGTCTTCTTTAAAAAAAGAAGATGAACTATAACTTAAAAATAGAAATGTGCATGTGTTAGAAACATTTTTCCACTGACAAATTACATGTTAACATAGCCATTAACAGTGGTAATCTCTCGTATAACAAAAGGGACCAAGGGAATTGAACCATGCAAACCTATTTCGTTCTAGCAAACACAGTGTGGAGTAAGATAAATTACACGCCTTACAATGTCACATAATGGATTCTTGTACTAGATAAAGAAATTAAAAGGTCATATGGCAAAGACCCTTCTAAAGAATCTCTAAAATAATGAAAAGGTGTCTATGCTTCTAGAACAGCCTTAGATATATTTTCCGGAAAACCATTTTGAGATGGATACAGATAAAACCATTATAGCATCATATTGAAACAGTTTTCTTAGGTTTTTTTTACGATAAACAATTTCATTCATGATAACAGATGAACCATGGCGTTTGGAATATGTTAGTTTTGTTTGGGGGAGGGGATAAAGGCAACATTCTAGCAACGAGTATTTTTTTCAGTATCCTCTAGTTTGGCAAGCCACTCAACTTCTTTGCAAGATAATTCAACTCTTATGTTCTCCTCCACTTAAGGGTGGGTTTTAAAGTTTGTTTCACGGTCCTGGCTGGGAATGTCTTCAATGTGGACGAAACACACTGGAAATATCTGTATCCAACATCGTTGTAAAACTGGTGGTCCTCTAGTGTTTTTTTCTGAAAAGCCAATTGGTTCTGTTACATACATGTCTTCATACACAACCTCATGGGTGGATCAAGCAGGAACAGGTGGTTCTCCAGCTTTGAAAAGTTATAGATCACAGTAAGTACACTCCATTTAATGTCTTCACATTACAAGAACTTAATAAACAGATTTACAATTACTTTCACTGATGGTCTTAGACCCGGCACACGACATTCACATCATTCAAAATGGAAACTATGACCTAAAGCGCGGTAATTGTATTTACTTTCAAATACAACTCAATAGGGCAACATAGTTTCCCTTAAGTGGAGAGTTGAAAGAAAAAATTCTAAACTCCTATCATTAACATTTAGCTAAGCAGCAGATGTCACTCTTAACAAGCCCATTTGTTGTAAAACTCTTTTACCATAATGTAGTGCTTCACTGATGTACTTTCATAAGGAGTCAGAGAATAATCTTATGCCAATGCACATGAAGAAGTAAAACGTTTAACATAACAAAAATGTACTCAATGATCCATAACGCTAAACTATGTATTAACAGCATAAATACTAAAGATACTTTGCAAAGTGATACCTAAATCAGTTCAATTGAAATATATAAACTATGTATGTAAAGAGATTTTTTTTTGCTGTAAAAGCCACATAAACTATTTAACTATTTGTGTGTATATTTAGAGTAATTTCCAACTATATCAGTTACTTGTCTCAGATGGTACTCAGGTTTGAGGTCTTGCCACTTGAGCATTGATTTCGACTTTAATTTTTATATATATATATAATCTTTGGTTTGCCTCCATAATAGTAATGTACCACTGTGTTATACTGTATGTGAAAACATAATTTCATGTTTTCGCATTCTTTGTGACCTGAATCAAATAATCGCCGAGATATGGCATGGCCCTTTGTTTTCCAGAGTCTACGTCTTTCCTGAGATAGTAATATTGGTGCTGGTGTAACACGTCGTAGAATACAAACATGGCCAAGAGGACAAGGCTGTCTCTGGTTGAACTTGTAATACATTGTTAGCCATGAAAGGTATTTTACTCTCAGAGGAGGTCACATTTTTCAATTCTTACTTATTTTAGCATACCTTAAATCGAGTTCCAGAAGGATGGATGTAGTTCAATAATTAAGTCAGCTCAGTTACTTACAGGAAAGTGGTCCAAAATAGTATGTCCGAGCTAACTTTAGTGTGTTTGCAAAATCAGGCTCCCGGTTCTACCTTGAGTTTACTGTCATTACAAAAATATAAATTATCTTATGTTCAAGTCAATATTTCATAGTGGATCTCAATATATATTATAGATATATAATATATATAATAATATAATACATATTATTATATTACATTTAAGTAGTGGTCAAAAAAATCGTTATCAAGATCATGTCAAAATTTTGTCTACAACTTTAAATGCAATATCTATTAATCATAAACAAAACCAAACATATCTCAATGAAATAAACATTGCTGTTTCTAAATAAGTCTTCTTCAGGCAAATTTATAATATCAACATGAAATCATTCACTGGTTTATTGTATGCTTCTGAACATTACAATGTAATAGAATGTAAGCTCACAAGAGCATGGCCGTGTTAACCATGTGTCAAACTGTATATCGTCAATAACAAAGCTACAGAATCTGCTGGCGTTCCATAAATACGCATAATAAGAAAATTTTTTATTTAGACAACCAGGACAGGATTCTCCCTATTTTTAGTGGTTAGATTATAATCAGAAAGGTTCTAGTGGCAGCTGAATTTCTTTTCACAATTGTGGCTTATTTAAAGTTAATGGTACCTATTTCTTTTATTGGTATTATAATAGAGAAAAACGTTATATAAAATCAGGATAGCAATGTAAAATGTCGTTTTTCAGCCCTGTTAGGAGAATGTATACAAACGCTGTCCGATTAAGCGGTGAACCAGCTTGAACAACAGGCAGTGGTTAGCTGTGATATAAAATATAGCCTCGTGCGTATAACCGGGTCATTACGGAGACTTGTTTTATTTCAATGTAGCGACTTCTTTTTTATCCCACCTATGTACTGCGCACACCATGAAATGATCAGATACAACAGCTAAGTTGATACAGCACAATTCCACATTCAAATGGCAGTGATCGTAACATGCAGTGAAAACATGTGTTGTATGCATTAGCTTCCTGAGTACTGTACAGGGATCTGATATACGTAGCAGATCACCCTAGCATTGTAAGAGCTGTATTTGCATGCATCACCAACATCATCTGTGAATGGGCATGTGCAAAACCCGCAGCTCCCTTTAGAGACATATTTCAGATAACCATATATAAAGACGGGTACAGCCGCTGTAAGCGATAATCAAAGCTTTCAGTTTTACGCGACAACATTTTACCGGCAACAAAAACAAATGGTGATAGCAATCTTACCACATATAAAGAACCTACAATGACCTTAAACTTAGGCATAGCATATCAATCCATTAATATTGTGAGGCTTCCTATAGATCCTTACGCTTGCAGAGGTTTTCCAGATGCCCATTGCCTGTAATCTGTGTGACTTGTTTCCTACAGAAAAGAACACTTCAATATACATTCATTGTCCATATAACAATAAAATATTTCACAC
Organism: Spea multiplicata; assembly: GCA_009364415.1. Classification (NCBI taxonomy): domain Eukaryota; kingdom Metazoa; phylum Chordata; class Amphibia; order Anura; family Pelobatidae; genus Spea; species Spea multiplicata. Next base: position 1,757 of record VKOC01042594.1, on the reverse strand, counting down.
ATAAATTTGTTTGATAAAAAAAAAAAATACGTGGTCAGTTCTTGCATCTCCAGTTCTGAGATTGGTACCAGCACAATGCTAAATAATGGAACTTCAGGAAACAACCAACAAAGACAAAACCACTTATATATATTTAATCTGCTCCTGTTTCAGTCCTGGTCAGAAATCTGTTTGACTTAGTTATTTTTATGACTTGCTGTTTTTGGACGCAGGAGTTCATCTACAGGAGTTTTAAACAATTCCTGTATCTGGCGATAAGCAACTTAGGCAAGAAGAATTGTGCCCTTCAAGGAGTTGGTGGTGGTTTTGGGGAAGGGCATGATCCCTGGCTATCAAAACTTGCAGCTCGGCCTTGCCACTGAAACAAAAGGAGGAGATAGCAATAGAGATTAGCTTCAGGCTTAATTCACAACATTATTTGGTCAATGTTTTAAAGATCGCACAGAACGGTTTTCAACAAATCAATTGATTATAAGCCATGGGAGAGTCCGTTTGGTAAGTTGATATTATGAGCACTTCACTTGGTTTATTAACAAACAAAAGGAAAGATGAACCAAAACAATGTGTGTATTAGCAAATGTGAGTTTAACGTAAGAAGGTAATGGAACTGAAAGTCACTGAAACAAGTTGCCAATACATTTGCTTAATAGTTAAAGAGTCAAAGCGTAAATGGTCTACCCAGTCTTCAAAAAGTAGACCATTAATATATGTAGTCATCTGAGAGCTACTTAAATGGACCCATTCTTGACTCTGCACTGGGATATATAGTATAAGAAGCATATGTTAATGCCAATATGTATTTTCAGAAAAAAAGGTTTATGGACTGCCACTTGAGTAGCAAATTCTGAGAGGCAGCTGTAATGATTTCCATAATATGAAAAATCATTACTAATCTGGATGAATTCTTGCTCAATATGTTTTGTTTTTGTTAACATGAAATTAAATTGAACAATTAAAAAGATCTCTTATACCCAAACATTGTTCACTTTAAACATCTCAAGGCTTATATATATCCAGATTTAAGAATTTCAGAGGATGGCTTCTCAAGGGTGTCTTTGCAACATTTAGAATGTATGGTAGCAGTAATCAGTTGATACCACTGTATTAACCAACCAACACTTTAGCAAATATTAGACTGCCTACAGGATATGTGTTGTAGTGATGGGAAGTTCGGATCATTAAAGTGAATCGGATAATTTCGATTCGTTCACTGAAATGATCCGATTCATGATCCGAATCTTCGGATCACTCAGTGTGACTCACAGGAGTTACTGTTTTCCAGTAACTCTGTGCAGGCACACTAACGGCTGGCCCCGCCCCTTTCATTATGAATCCTCCCCCCTGCCTCCAGTGATGTCAATGAAGGCAGAGAGTCGTTCAAAGATCCGAATCTTACAGTGATCCGGATCACTGTAAGATCCGGATCACTGTAAGATCCGGATCATTGTAAGATCCGGATCATTGTAAGATCCGGATCTTTGAACGACTCTCTGCCTTCATTGGCATTCTAATCATTCAGAGAATGTCACCATACTGTTATAAATAATACATTAATAATCACTGCCCCCAGGATTTACATTCCCCTTTACCTGCAACTGCACCTTAAGCTAACTTTATTAAATTAATTAAATTAACCCTTACCATTAAATTAACCCTAAACACCCCATCAACCATGACTGCCCCTAAAATTAACCCTTAACACCTCATTAAGCATAACTGCCCCCAAATTAGCCCTAAACACCCCATTAAGCATAACT
>VKOC01042558.1:0-12061 GCA_009364415.1 Spea multiplicata | reverse complement strand
AATCCGGTGTAGTGAGTGCGGTGAGGTGCCTAGATGGGTACAAAATGCCGGCTATCTGGCTTTGCTGGGTGCCTCACCGGATTCGCTATGGTAGATGATAAGCAGCTGCATGGCAGGTGAGGAGGGTTGTGTATGTGAGTGTGTCTTTACCTTAGTGTCAGAGCCAGTGTGTATATGTATAGTGCTGGAGTTAGTCTGTAAGTGTGTATATAGTGTAGTATCAGTGTGTATGTGAGCTATATGTATAGTCCTAGAGTCAGTGCGTGTGTGTGTGTGTGACTGTATATTGCCAAAGATTCACTGTGCATGTGTCCATAGTGTTAAGGTGTGTATTTTTTATATAATGATCAGCCACAACATTATAGCCACCCATCTAATATTGTGTAGGTCATCCTTTTGCCGCCAAACCAGCCAAACCCATTGAGGCATGGATTCCACTAGACCTCTGAAGGTGTTCTGTGGTATTTGCCATCAAGACGTTAGCAGCAGGTCCTTTAAGTCCTGTAACTTGTGAGGTGGGGCCTCCTTGGATGCTTCCCGGTGCCATGTGTTCTTCAGGTAAGTGATGCACACCCACCTGGCCATCCACGTGATGTAAAAGAAAATGTGATTCATCAGACCAGGCCACCTTCTTCCATTGCTCCGTGGTTCAGTTCTTATGCTCACTTTGAACAGACTCCCATGTCGGATGCAAAGAGAATTGTTCGACCGAACACATCTTCAGCACTGCAAATAGTTGCTGAGTGGGGGAAGAGGAAATGCATATGGCTCCCCATTCTGCATTTGGAGAATGACACTGCTAAACAATTTAAAGGGGCCATGCAGCTTTCATTTGCATTAATGCACATTTGATAGCTTAAGTGTTCATTTAACCTCATATCGGCTGGATGGAGAATAAGGTCATTAATCTGAACATATAGAACAGACAATCATGAATATGCATGCTACAAGTACATCCCTACCTTTTTAGCTTGCATGCATTGTTACTTAAAGATGAAGGTTAAGCAGGGCTCTCCTAACTTTTTGTTTCAATCCAAGTTCCTACTGTATATAAAATCCTACTTGTTATGTCCTGCTTACTTACTGCACATCTGTGTAGATTATCATGGTGCTATATAAATCAATAAATAACAAGAACTTTAAACAAAAGCACCTTGTATGCATTAGCTGTGTTTTTCCCCTAAAATGAAAAATAGACTCCAATAGCTTAAGGAAGAAATGCCCTCATTCTATGCATTCAATTAAATGAGGTCCAGTGTGATACAAAAAGAAAAAAGATGACTGACACAAACGTGTATAATATAACCATGGATTTATGCGAATGAAGGCTTGCAATGTTCTATAAATCACAATATGTATCCTGTTGCGGGTGTAATTATCCGAATGCAAAATTCTATAATATTTCAATAACTGTAATATTTCAATAAAAAAGTTTTACATATTATGCCTTTCTAAAAGTAAATGTGCATTAGTTCCACAAGAAAAAACAATAAGTCAAACTATGTGGCAGTGATAAGACTTTAATGTACACAGTACACAGTAACCTGACAGCTGGATATATTAAAGGTACTAAGGTTTAGTGATGATTTCTAATAGATTCTTTGTTCAGATCTAGACCCATGCTGTTCGGCAACTGTTATAATTCTTTTAGAAAGCTAAAAACACATCAGATAATAGTGCTTGCTTAGTGAGTGCCTTCTGCAAAAGGTTAATAAGCACATTAACTCTTAAAGGATTAGTGCATTACTTAGTATTATTAGTTATTGAATTGGGTAAATAGGACATAACAAGTGATATATATAACATAACTATTTGACTTAGAGGAACAAGGGGTAAGGGGAGCCCTGCTTACAATCTAGAGGGAGTTAGGGAGTATTACACACGACGTAGAAGTGCCACTGTTAGGGATGCACCATCCACACTTGTATAAGCATTGTACGAATGCAGGAGAGGGACAAGGAAAGGTGAGCTAAGGAAGATAGGGGTAAGCGCGTTCATGTGTAAAGTCATAGGCATCCTTAAAAAAGTGAGTCTTGAGGGATTTTTTGAAGGACCGATGCAAGGGGGAAAGCTGGATAGTCCAGGGGATAGAACAAAACATGGGTATACGGGTCTCTTCAAAGTACCAGTGGTATCACACGGTTCCCATACCCATTTCATCCCACTTTGGGTTACTATTCTACCTAATGCACAGACTGCTTCAGCACACAATGTCTGAAACTGCTGATACATTTACAGTTGAATCCATCTTTCACATCACTGTCTGAAATAGTCTATTGAGCAACAGGGTAGTAGCAAGGTCAGCCAGCGCAATTATTTTGAATGTCAATAAGGTACATATTCAAGTAATAGTTGTCTTACTTTCCAGCTATTTTCTGAACCACTGCATCCTTTAAAGCACTTACAGTGATGGAGGGCTATAAACATTCATTCGCTTTTTTCCAGTTTTGCATATGGCTACTTCATATTTACAAATGTCGGCCAAGCAATAATTAGCCACATATAAATGCTCGACTTCATTATTTACAGTGGCTTGACAGCCACTGCTAGGAAAGCTACAATAACTGCAATGTTCTACAAAGCCAACACCCAGATGCATTTTCTGAGATTATTAAACACAGCCCTAATCCACGGGAGCTGCCATGCAAACACAATACAATAGAGCATTGAAAATGGTACTTTCCAAATTATGATACTCTACATTCTGTAATATCGAAAGGGCATCACATTGAGCTCATATTCAATATAATTCATACAAAGAGGACAAATGTGACATTTCTATGAAACTTCAGTTTAATAACATAAAAGAGAAGTAATAAAATATAAGCAAGCAAATAAGCATAATCTTATATAATACGAAGCAGGGGACAGGCTAAATGGCAGTGGTGTCACGGGTTATGATGCATTAGCTGGTGAAATCAAGCTTGGTCTTTAATAACCTATTCCTTGAGTGAGAGACTGATATATGTGTCTCCTAATGGCCTTTCAATGTGCTTTATCTTCAGTCCATAATGTTAATGATACCATGCTACTGTGTAACTCTGTGTTTTAACTTGCAATGCACCTGACATATCACTTGTTTTAGAAACAATAAAAGTTTTATATTAGGAAGAAAAGATAAATAGATTTTTATATGTGTTCCAGCTAGCCACGTAAAATACAAAGTGCGTGCTTAACCACCATTTACGCGTCGCAGGTTGGGCACTGGTATCAAAATGGCTCTGTTATAAAAGACTTGTGCCCACTGCAGAATAAAATGAAGCTATGTCAATCAATAAATAATAATATCTAACCAGCTGTCAGTTTTTCAATCCACTGCCTTCAGTACAGTGTCTTCTTTTTGTCCATCTGGATTTTTATCAATTGACAATAAAAGGCAATAAGCATTTGTTCTCCAGGTTTAACCGGCTGAATGCCAGTGTTTAACCCCTTAAGGACCGGGCTCATTTTTCGTTTTCTACACTGTGGGACCGAGGCTGTTTTGACACTTTTGTGGTGCTTGTGTTCAGGTGTAATTTTCTCCTCACCCATTTAGTGTACCCACATAAGTTATATATTGTTTTTTTCAGGACAAGATGGGCTTTCTTCAGATACCATTATTTTGATCGTATCATCTTATTTACTATAAAAAAATTAATAAAAACATGGTGAAAAATTGAAAAAAAAACACATTTTATGACTTTTATTTGAAAAATCTTTTACTCACCTAAAAAAGCAATTAAAAAAACTAGCTAAATAGATTCTACTACTTGTCCTGAGTTTAGAAATACCCAATGTTTTTATGTTTTTTTGCTGTTTTTTGTACGTTATAGGGCAATAATTACAAGCAGCGTTTTATGATTTCCAAATCTTTTTTAACAAATCTGGTCAGTCTGCCTCCATCTCCTCTTTGGAACATCTTTGAAGCCGGTTAACTCAATTTAACCCATTCAAACCATATATTTTTGAAAACTAGACACCCCAGGGTATTCCAAATGCTGTTATTTTAACCCTTTCCATGCACCACTTATACAACTATACTTTGTCAAACTTTGTAATACTAATTTTTTTTTATTTTTTTTCCCACACAAATTGTACTTTAGTTATAGATATACAGGTTCTGGTATATGCCACTATCAAACAACACCCCAATATATGTTCAGGAACATCTCCCGAGTACAGCGATACCCCACATGCATGGGTTTGTCAGATTGTTTGGCTGGTAAAAGGCTACTTTTGGGGCATGCGTAATTCAGGTGGTCATTTGGTCATTCTGCCTCCATCTCCTGTTTGGAACATCTTTGAAGCTGGTTAACTCAATTTAACCCATTCAAACCATATATTTTTGAACACTAGACACCCCAGGGTATTCCAAATGCTGTTATTTTAACCCTTTCCATGCACCAATTATACAACTACACTTTGTCAAACTTTGTAATAGTATTTTTTTCCACACAAATTGTACTTTAGTTATAGATATACAGGTCCTGGTATATGTCACTGTCAAACAACACGCCAATGTGTGTTCAGGAACATCTCCTGAGTGCAGTGATACCCGACATGCATGGGTTTGTCGGGTTGTTTCAGGTTTAAAATGCCACATTTGGGAAGTGCGCTTTTTTTCTCCATTTTGGTCAGTCTGTACCTATGCCCTATCTAGGCCACTCCAATTTACCCCATCAGCCATTTTTTTTTATATTAGACACCCCTTGGGTATTTGAAGTGCTTTTATTTTAACTCTTTGTTGAGATTTTTGAGAAATTTTAGCACTTGCTCAAAATAATAAACTTTATTTTTTATATTTGTTTTATTTTTTTAATACTTTTTTTATATATTTTTTACACATTTTGCTGGTACTGGATGGTTCATCTAGTGACATCACTGCATAATTATTTTTAAATGTTAGCACATTTTTTTTTATTTTTTTTTCCATTTTTTATTATTTTTTTTGAATATTTTACTAATCACATAGTGATTAGAAAGCTGGGCTCCATTGACTTGCATGGTTGAATGCAGTACCTGTATTCAACCAGCAAGTGGAGCCAGTTCTCTAGAGGGTCTGGAGACCATCTAGCGAACTTTAAAACTTGTTTGCTTTTTTCACAGAGCGGCGGCCATCTTTATTGATGGCGAAGATCACCGGCAGCTGCGGCTGTGACCGCTCTCCGGAGCGGTCACAGCCCACCTAAAGGTAAGTGTTTGGTGTCGCTGGATGCCTCCTGATCGAGGCATTCCAGCGACACCATTTAAGTTTAGGAGGCGATCGTTGATCGCCTCCTAAACGCTTTTAAAACGGGCGTCCGCCGCCATACAATGTATGGCGGCTGTTGACGCCCCGGGGAGGGGCCAGACATGGCCCCCGATGCCGATCTCGGCCTTGCTGCAATGCCTCGACATCGAGGCGTTGCAGCAAGGCCGTTTAAGCGAAGAAAGTGATCCTTGATCACTTTCTAAGCTTATTTAATTTTTTGACGGTTCAGGACCGTCAAAGGTCATTTAGTGACCTTCTTGTTATGACGGTCCTGAACCGGCAAAGGTCGTGAAGGGGTTAAACGGCGCAAAGGGAAAAGCTGAATTGGTAGACCTTCTTCTTCTACTATGTCTAATTAGGTATACGTGAAGGTAGGTGAGTATTGTAATAGTTTTTTCTGTATTCTTTTACATTGTATTGAATGACCTCATCTCCTTCTAGATCAGGGATCCTCAAACTCGGCCCTCCAGCTGCTGCAGGACTACATCCCCCATACTTCTCAGCCAGCCCCTTAGCTGAAGGAGCATTATGGGAGATGTAGTCCTGCAGCAGCTGGAGGGCCGAGTTTGAGGATCCCTGTTCTAGATCATCAGTTGTTTTGTTTCTGTAAGTCCAAACTGTTATGCTAAACACTACTTATGTCCGGTTTTCACATTGTACAACTCGCCAGAATGAGATTGTACAATATAATAAAACAATAATTATATTATAACAATATTTAACTGAATAGGACAGCACATATCCCGCACACACCTTACTTAGGTTTCACTATCCTGCAGCCATGGGGCATTGGGAATATCCATACCCAGCTACCATTTACTATCTGACAACCCACTGGAAGAAAACACGAAAACACTATGCTTGGTCATGTTGGTGTCTAGACCAACACAAACTGGGTAAGATAACAACAAGGAAGATTGCACATGGCACCTACCCTCCCTTTAATCATTCTCTATCCACCACACCCTACATGACTCTCTGGCTTCTATGCTTGACTGAGCAATGAAGAGGACACATTAGTTCCTGTCTGTTTAATAAATGCCCTTGATGACCCCTGTCTTTTTATGTGTATATGTAACTTTCAACCAAGAAACATCCATATTCTGTAGGGCTAAAGCATTATACCCTATGATTTCATCATGTGATTTTTAGACGGTGACATGTGATAGTAATTTATAATTAAAATAATCCATGGAAATGTTCTCAGTAGCCAGTGACCAAAGCAAGGCACATTTAATTGACACATTCAGACATATTAATCAAAAAATGTTAAGTGATCATGAATTATAGGAATTTTCCAAAGCGACATTAAGAAGGTAACAACGAAGATTGGATGGAAACTGTAAGAAAACACATATGATGAAACGTCAAGGACAAACTAGTAATATCTTGAGATTATTTAATAATGTGTTGGGGACCACAGATATTTAAGGAGAATTAGTGTTTATTTTTTTAAGCTTAAAATACAACATTGCAATGCCACATATCTTTTAAATCAAATTAGACATAAGGTGATAAACTATAAAATCAAAACTTTATTCTTGCCTCAATCAATAATGATTTTCCCTGGCTAGACTGCTTCTTATTCTGCCGTCCTTTGCGACTTCAAACTGCCATAGCAAGCACAGTAACCTCATTCTTAATTTGGTCATAAAGCATCATAAATAATAAAGGGATAAAAAATTAATATAGCTTTCCACATAAGAAGCTGCAACAAGAAGCCATTAAAAAAGGACTCCATTAATTGCACTCCACTATGTTATTAGAACTAATTGCATTCAACATTAGCAGAAAGACCAGAAGCGTTAAGAAGTCAAGCTTTTAAAGCTGACCATAAAGTATAAATCAGTAAACTTATAAAACAAATTTAAACTTTATATTTACAATGGTTATATATATAAGAAGGGGGCTTATATATGCAACAATATTTGTACAAACTGAATGTTTTTCTTTAATCCTGTTATACTACTGTTGTCATTTTCTGTATATTTCATCTTACTTTGAAAAAAATTGTGAAGCGCTATAGAAAAAACTTTATTTGTAAATGACCATGGTGCATAATCCATTTATTTTTGTGTTAAGGAAATAAGGTTCTGTATTAAAGTGATGACCATCATTTGAGTTAACTACAATGTAGATGATTGCCTGCTCATCTCTACTACATTTATTTCCGTTATTAATTAGCAATGGCAGAAGGTCTATAGAAGAGTACACTTGGCTGTATGTTTTAGATCACTGGCCCATGCCCTAGGTAGCAGACAAACCCATTAATGGAATGCCTCCCTGTCAACCACCCAACACAGTAGAGTGTGATGGGCATAGTATTTGCATAGTGTCCAAGCAAAACACTTGCTAGGTCTTAAACCATTGCCCATTCAGGAGGGATGTGCTGGCACCACCCTGTTCATTCTTCGTGGCATACTTTCTACAAGGTGCTGGAAACATTCCTCATAGATTTTGGTCCATATAGACATGATGGCATCACGCTGCAGATTTGTTGGCTGCACAACATGATGCAAATCTCCCATTCCACCACATCCCAAAGGTGCTCTATTGGATTGAGATCTGGTGACTGTGGAGGCAATTGGATTACAGTGAACTCATTGTCATGTTCAAGAAACTAGTTGGAGATAATGTGAGCTTTGTGACATGGTGCATTATCCTGCTGGAAGTAGCCATCAGAAAATGGGTAGACTAAAGAGATGGACATGGTCAGCAACAATAATCAGGTAGGCTGTTGCATTTAAACAATACTCAACTGGTACTAAGGGGCCCAAAGAAAATGTCCCCAACACCATTACACCACCAGCCTGAACTGTTGATACACGGCAGGATGGATCCATGCTTTCATGCCGTTTATGTCAAACTCTATCCCTGCCATCTGAATATTGCAGCTGGAATCAGACCAGGCAACACTCTTCCAGTCTTCCTTTGTCTAATTTTGGGGAGCCTGTGCAAATTGTAGCCTCAGTTCCCTGTTCTTAGCTGACAAGATTGGCACCTGGTGTGGTTTTCTGCTGCTGTAGCCCATCTGCTTCAAGGTTTGATGTGTTCAGAGATGGTATTCTGCATACCTTGGTTTTAATGAGTGGTTATTTCAGTTACTGTTGTCTTCCAGAACCACTCTGCCCATTCTCCTGTGACCTCTGACATCAAGGCATTTTCGTCCACACAACTGCCACTCACTGGATGCCACTCACTCTTTTTCGGCACATTATCTGTACACCCTAGAGATGGTTCTGAGTGAAAATCCCAATAGATCAGCAGTTTCTGAAATACTCAGACCAGCCTGTCTGGCACCAACAACCATGCCACATTCAAAGTCGCTTAAATCCTCTTTCTTCCCCATTCTGATGCTCGGTTTGAACTTCAGCAAGTTGTCTTGACTACGTCTACATGCCTAAATGCATTGAGTTGCTGCCATGTGATTGGCTGATTAACTTTGTGTTAACAAGCAATTGAACAGGTCTACCTAATAAGGTGGCCAGTGAGTGTATTTGCACTACATCTAACAAAGCAACTTTGTCGCAATAGCTTATGCTCCTCTAGTTCCCTAGTGCTATCTTTTGTAGATTTAATATTATCTCTAAATATGTTTTGTTCATGATTTCTCAGTAGTGATATGAGCACAAATGGTAACAATTTTTAACACAATGTCCTAATATCCCCTGAGCACTGTTTGTATTTTAGGCATTTCCGGAGCAGCAAACATTTCCTTCCAAACTGATAAAGTTGTAAAAACCAACAAGCCTCTATATTTAACAGAATCGACTCTGGAATCTACACAGAAAATCTGAGACAGAAACATAAATGTATTATAGAATTCACTGCATTGTTCCCTCTAGTGGTTCAACAGGCTATGATTTAACTCTAAAGAAATCTGTGATATATATATATTTTAATGGATATGTTATATTCTGGCTACATGTGCATATATAATATATGTGAATATAAATAGAAGACTCGGTTAACAAACATCTCTCTACTCAGGGTCATCTATAAACTGCCGCTTCTATTTTTTATAGAGCTTGTTATTGATCCAATTATTGTTTTCAGGAATAACAGGTAATAACCCCAGCTATTTATACCCCATGCCCCTTGTAAAAAAAAGTCTAGCGGTCCAAATTGCATGCAGTATTCTGTCATGCAGTATTCTTTCCTCACTATGCAGCAATGTATGTGTACAGATGGCAAAAAAAAAATCAATTCAGAGTAGGAAACGACTGAAGGAAACAGTGGACAATCATCTGCCAGAAACGATATCACTATAGCTGAGAACAATTCACCATTCTGAAACACAGCGTTTATATACAGCTCTGGTTTCATGAATAATCGGATTTCCTACAGGTAAAGAATGCATATTAAAGTACTTACGAAGTATTTTAATATGCATTTTTTGTTGATGGGGCTATATGGGCCATTGACTGTCCAACTATATCTTTAAGCAACCACACCAAAGCGTAACTTCAATTGTAATAGAATTCTTGTCTTGCCTTAGATCAGGACAGTCATATGCCTATGCCATGACTGTTTAAAGCCCTTAACACCTTAAGCTGCAACCACTACTGGGTGCCTGTTCCACTTACCTACCATCCTCTATTTTAAAACATAGAAACACTAATTCTACACAATGTCATACTCTCAAAGCAAAATCACTTAGGTTCATAAGATTGAAACTTAATGTACATCCAATAGAATAAATTCGATGCCCTTTACAGTTACACTATTTCTGTTTTATGGTAACCAATATTTCATCTTCATGTTTTTCCCGGAGAAGGAGGTGTTTCTCAATACATGGTTTGCAAAGAAGAAATATTGTATTTCTTGGATAAGGACTGGAACTATTAATTAAACCACAACAGAGCTAGATGGGACACAATTGTGTTCTATAAAATAACCCCCCTCGGATATATTTTCAGGAAACATATTCAAAAATCTGTTCAAGGCATTGCCCCTTCTCTTAGCTGTAAAGTAAGTTTGAGAAGTAGGAGTGTTCTCTCCTTTCATGCAATTATCTTCAACAAAAAGGAAAATGTATGTGTTTCACAAAAGAGCTCAAAATGAAAACTTGAACATTTTCACTTTAACATTGTAATCTCATTGTAAAATACCATACTTCCCTGCTATTTTTAATCAATTATTTCTATTACTACACCTTTTCAGTCATTAGTAGCGGAATGGAGAACCTGACAAAAGCAAATGAGAAGACATCTTTAAAGTGATTGTTTTTACTATACTGGTTTGATTAAATGCTTGGGTTTTTTTTCTCCAAATGTATCAATCATAAAACCATACTAATAATAACATGTTAAGAAACATTTATTGTAAAGCCAAACAGTTCAATGGTGGTAAAGGTGGCTATGTGACCAATGCACTTTTAGGATTATGCATAAAGGGACAATATTTTAATGTCTAGTGCCTTTAATGAATCTTAATCTGGCTCTCCCACTGAGGTAAGGGGTGTACTTGCTGCCAGCACCAATAGCTAAGATTTCTAATGTCTATAGTGTTTCACTCCGAAAACCCCAACACTGAAAACTATAGGTCTCTCCACTGCAGAACTAAAAGAATATTGATAAATAATGTTGTTCCTGTACTGGCTTACTGGTTTAATGTTCTTATTAGTGATTCCTTCACTGTGTCATAGTGGACACAAAACTGATTTACATGCTGCTGAGGATGCCAAGTTTCTACTAAATTAAACAGCGAGGATATGTTTTACAAAAATATGGAAAAAATATTCAAATACTTTTACTTTACGCTAAATATATTAAGATTAATTGCAAATTTTTGTAAATTTTTAATCACAATGAAAATAAAGTTAGGGAAAATGTAAATAAGATCTTGCCGTATAATGCCCATCGAGCATTTAAAAGAATAAACAGATGCTTTTGTTACTCTGTAGCTACAGTCGGCATTTGCAGGGCACAATAGGCTTGTTTACACACACAGATCAAGTGATTGTATCTCAAATACAGAGAAACCTACATTTTACATGCATTACTAGATAATGGCACTTATACCTTCATAGACAACAATGTTTTCCTATTACTGCAATACAGACAATATCAGCAATGCAGTGTGGTAAGGGAATATCATATATCTCAGCTGAAAAAAGGAAACAATAGTGAGAAGCATGATACAGTACACACCGGTGTACACATTTTTCCTAACATGCCTTCACAATACAGATATGCCGTATGCTTTATAACAGCCATATAGCTTGTGTTTTCTCCAGTCTGTGCATATTATTAGTAGCTCACAGCTATATAGGTCTGTACTGTAGGTGATGCAGCACCTCTGGGTTATGTCATTTCATCTACAGGTGTCACTGTGCTTTGAGTGCTATAAACCTAATAACTCACACATTTAAAAGTACAAGGTTAATTGTAACCAACCGCTAGTGCTGGCTTTTATTTCACTGGCATCAGGCGTGTTCTATTAATACCAGCTATAAACTCTTCCACACACTGTTTGCATTATTTCATTCACCCAGTATGCCCACCTGACTTGAGTTATTCATCCATTTCAGCAATTTATGGCTTTTCCTATGTAAATGACAAAGAGCTTGGTACACAATGTCAGCACTGTTGCAGGATAAATTCAAGAATGCTAATAAGTAACATTCCCAATATGCTCATGTCATGGTTCTGCATGTGGCACCTAAACAAACCATCCTTGGGGCATTTCAAATCAAAACACAGGTAAAAAAAACAAATAAGACACAGTCAAGCACAAACTTGATTAAGCACAACTCGCAGCCATGCTATGCGTTAATACAGTCTTGTTTACTAGTTTATAAATAAAATGTCAAAGGTGATATCAATGCAT
>VKOC01042497.1:0-10400 GCA_009364415.1 Spea multiplicata | reverse complement strand
TATATATTGTAAGTTCTTATGGTCCGTCAGGATCAAGGTTGGAACCTGTACACCCTCCAGAAGATGTCGCCATTCCTCTAAGGCCAAAATGACAGCCAAAAGTTCTTTGTTGCCGATATCATAGTTTCTCTCCGCAGGAGAAAATCTTCTAGAAAAGTAACCACACGGGTGTAGTGGCCCACTGTAAGAGGCTCGTTGAGAGAGAATAGCCCCTACCCCAGTCTCGGATGCATCTACCTCCAGGACAAAAGGTAGTCGGGGATCCGCATGTCGGAGCACCGGAGCTGTGGTAAACCTCTCCCTCAACTGACTGAAAGCGGAAACAGCAGCCAGCGGCCATACCATCGTGTCGGCCCCCTTCTTCGTGAGAGCCGTTAGGGGCGCCGCGATCTTAGAATAGTCTCTGATAAAACGTCTGTAGTAGTTAGCAAACCCCAAAAAACGTTGTAGTGGTTTCAGACCCACAGGTTGCGGCCAGTCTCTGATAGCACGTACTTTAGCAGGGTCCATCTCAAACCCCTCCGGGGTAATGACGTATCCTAGGAATAGCACCTTGCAAACCTCGAACTCGCACTTCTCCAGCTTGGCGTAGAGCCCGTGTTGTCGTAAACGGTCTAATACTTGAGCCACTTGTGTGCGATGGGTGGAAAGGTCTGAGGAGTAGATCAAGATATCGTCTAAGTATACTACGACAAACTGTTGCAGAAAATCCCTGAGGCAATCGTTAATGAACTCCTGGAAGACAGCTGGGGCATTGCATAGCCCGAACGGCATAACCGTGTACTCATAATGTCCTGATCGTGTGTTAAATGCCGTCTTCCATTCATCGTCCTCGCGAATTCGAACAAGGTTGTAGGCTCCCCGCAAATCCAGCTTGGTGTAGATTGTCGCTCCGCGCAGTCTGTCAAAGAGCTCGGAGATTAATGGAATGGGGTACGTGTTGCGTCTGGTGATTCTGTTCAACCCTCTGTAATCGATGCAGGGGCGAAGCTCCCCATTCTTCTTTTTCACAAAGAAAAACCCCGCTCCAGCGGGTGACGTGGAGCGGCGAATAAATCCCCGACGAAGATTCTCCTCAATATATTCCTCCATGGCTTTAGTCTCTGGAACCGAAAGCAGATAGGTCCGACCCCTGGGTGGCATGGTACCAGGGAGTAGGTCGATGGGACAGTCATACGGACGATGTGGAGGTAGTTTCTCCGCCTCCTTCTTGTTGAACACGTCCGCGAAACAACGATACTGATCTGGCAGCAAAGAAGTTCCAATGGAGCTTAGTGTTACAGGGACAGTCTTTACGGGTGAGAGGCAGTGATCCATACAAGCGCTGCTCCAGGCCGTAATCTGGTTTGTAAACCAATCAATTGTAGGGTTGTGATTGCGCAGCCATGGAAACCCCAGGATGATCGGAACAGACGGAGAGTTGATGACCAATAACTGGACTGACTCGCTGTGAACCACTCCCACCAAGAGGGTAAGAGGTGATGTGTGAAGAGTGATGTGCTCCTGAAGGAGCGGTCTCCCGTCGATAGCCTCCACAGATAACGGATTGGGTAAGGGAAGGGTGGGAACCAGGAACCGGTTACAGAATTTAGAGTCAATAAAGTTCCCGGCAGCCCCGGAATCCAGGAAGGCCACGGTATCCACAGAGCCCTTAGCCCAGGTTATTCGAACCGGAACCGTCATACGGGTGACTTTGGTTTCAGGGGATGGTCGGATCACACCTATAGTAGGTCCCCTCAGCCTACCTAGGTGCGAGCGTTTCCCGGCCTCTTTGAACAGCTCCTCAGGAAATGCCCCGAAAGGCCACAATACAGGCATAACCCCTCCCTTCTTCTCCTGCTCTTCTCCTGTTCAGTGAGTCTAGCGGCCCCCAGCTGCATGGGTTCCTCCGCGGAGTCAGGCAAAGTGGCTGGGGACGGAACTTGAGAAAACTGGCGCATGGTGTCCCTCACTCCTCTCTCCTGTAGCCTCAGTCTCTCTCGTTGAACTTGTCTCTCACGAAGACGCAAATCCACCTGGGAGACGTACTGAATCACCGCATCCAGATCCGTAGGAAGATCCCTAGCCGCGATCTCATCCTTGAGGGATTCGGATAGTCCATTAAGGAATGCGGCGACTAGTGCCTCGTTAGTCCAGTTGACCTCAGCCATCAGGGTACGGCATTCAATGGAATAGTCCTGGAGAGAACGAGAACCCTGGCGGATGGAGAACAGTGATGCGGATGCCGTACTCCTCCTTCCAGGAACGTCAAACACTGCGCGCAGGGTCGAGACAAACTCAGAGTAGGACCGAATCGGAGGAGCATTCCTTTCCCAAAGTGGAGAGGCCCACGCCAGTGCCTTGTCAGTGAGCAGAGAGATTACGTAGCCCACCTTAGCCCGTTCAGTAGGGAAGGCGTAAGGTGAAAGTTCAAAATGAATCTCACATTGATTCAAGAACCCTCTGCATCCTGCGGGCTCGCCACCGTATCGTTGAGGAGGAGGTAGATGAGCAGGTACAGAGTGAACAGGTGCAGGCGGGGGTGGATGGACCGCAATTGCCGGAGGACCTTGTAACGCTGGGTCGGTGCGTTGCAATAATGTCTGGAGAGCTTGGGCGAACTGATCTAGACGGTGATCCATTCCATCCAAACGATCCTCCGTGGAGCTCTGCTGTCCTACCGATGCAGGTCTCATGTTGGCCTTCTGATTCTGTCACGCACAGCGTAAGGTAGAACCTGTAATCAGGTAGAGCAGCGTGTGCAAGTCCAATAGACAGGAAACCAGAGTCCAGTACAGAATCGCCAATGAGCAAGCCGAGGTCAGGAAGCCAGAAGTCAGGATCGTAGCAGGGTAAGCCGAGGTCAGGAAGCCAGAAGTCAGGATAAACGTGAGGAAAGCCAGAGTCAAACGCCAGGAATCAGTATCAGGAACAAGCCGAGTCGGTAACGGGAAAACAACAGGAACGCGTACTGAGATGACACTATGCAAGATAGGTACAACCATCAGAAGGCAAGGCTGGGAGGTTTCTGAGGCTCTTAAATAGGAAGAGGAAGTGCAGTCATCAATTAGCATTCTCCCGCCCCAAATTCAAAATGCCGTTACGTCACTTCCGGTCCGCGGCCATCTTGGGATTGGCGAGATCTCAAGTTTCTAAAAGGACCGGTAGTACCGGCTGGCGCCACTAGGTGGCGTGCGGAGGAGCGAGTACACGCGGCAGGTCCGGACCAGGTTCCAGTAGGCAGCGGTGGCTGCCGTGTCGAGTTGCGGGGCCTTCCCCGTCCTCGCGGCGGCAGGAGCTGTCTTGCAGAGGAGGGAGGTCTCCCTCTCCTCCGCGGCGGTTGAAGCTGCTGTGGTAGGGCGGGTGGGGTCTCCCTCTCCTCCGCGGCGGCTGCGGCTGTCGCGGTAAGGTCGGGGGTCTCCCCCTTCTCCGCGGCGGTAGCGGCTCTGCGGCAAGGTGGGGGGTCTCCCCCTCTTCCGTGGTGGCTGATGCTGCTGCGGTGAAGCCGGCGGCCTCCCTCTCTTCCGCGGCGGCGGAAGATCCGTGGACCCGGAGGAACCGGCAGCCAGGTACGTTACAATAAGCAGTAATATTTAGCCCCGAGACCATTTCCTTTGTAGTTGCTGACGGTATGGTAACTATATGCTTAATGCAGAATCCCCCATGCATCATGAAACTTTAAAGTGACCATGTAGCTATCATTTACATTAAAGTGCATATGATGGCTAGAGTGTCCCTTTAAGAGATTTTGCGTGTCTCTGTTACAGAAAAAAGACTAAGAGGATTAGGATCTATTTATGTAGTTGAAGATTAATCCTATGGCACGCGTTACATTATCTTAAAGCGAAAAAGAAACCTGGATATAATATTCTTTTAAAATACTTTTTTTAAAAACGTTTTATATCAGTTTCAAAGAACTGTAGATGCAATTGTTGATGCATTCATAATACGCAGTGGCATTTAAATGATATAAAATGGAGAGACGTTATTTATGGTAAAATGGCTTTTGAAGTCTTGAAACATAAAGGCCTGCACATATAGTACGTCTTAGAGAGTACACTATGTACTCCGTGCGGATAAATGCCAAACTGTTAATTATAACGGCACTGTTTGAAAAATATGATCTCTGATCACCGTGTTCCTTGTGCGAAAATCATTTTCATTTTCACTAAAGTCTGGAAGCTTTCATTATCTCGAAGAACAGAATTGGTTGTGTGCATTGCTTGTACTGTATATTATTATGCAGATTTTAATGTTATCTTTGTCTGCATATATTTTCTATAGCATAGTATTATGTACCTTTGTCCTGACAGTTATGGGAATTAAAGGGAATTTTTTCTCTAACATTTGCTAAGCTGTAATATACAGCCTACCAGGCATGTACCCGTTGTGCCAGATGGCCATTCTGGGCATGGAAGGGGGGGGAATACCATCCTTTACCCTTCATCCATATGCCTTTGTATCACCTTTTTTTTATTGAGCACATTTTCTTTCCCATTTACTTTCATAACTCCTTATTCCTTTTTCTCTTTATCCTTTTTCTTTACCTTTACCTTCTGTACATTCTTTCGCTTCTTCTATACATTCTTTCGCTTTTTCTCTCCTTAGTTACATTGATCTGCATTGAAGATTTGGAAATATTAGATTGCGTACATCAGTTTCTGGTATACGAAGCATCAATCATTAAAAGAAAATTTACTGTAAAATGATATTTTATTATAGTATTAACATCTAAGTACTGTATTAAAATACAAACATACTGTTAATTCCCCTTTATTGTATTATCTGGGAAATCTATTTATTTGCACTTGCACTATAACTTGTATAGTAGGTTGATAAAGAAACATTAGAAGGGCAATAGCATCTCAAGAAGAAATTCTTCCTTAATAATCCTAAACACGGTATTTTGAAAAAGTGTTCTGCTGGGACCACAGACCTTGGTAAAGCTAAGAAGTGAAACTTTGACAGATTTGAGGCTGGAATTAAACAATTATAATGTCTCCTGGATCAATTTAGAAGACTGTAGAATTTAAAAAAAAAATTAATTGAAAGGCTAATAAAAATGGGTCTGGAAAGGATATTATTAAAGAAATGTCACTAAAAGGAAATGTTTCTTTGAAATGACAAAGATTATAATTTGGAAAGATATTTCATTTGCACAGAGAAAAGAAATGTAAAAATACATTGTTCTTGGGGCAAATTTTAAATGATTTGATACATAAAAGAACAAATTTAATAATACCAGATTTAGAACATTGCACCCTGTAGGTGTTGGTGATGATGCAAAGACAGAAACACTTAAGACTTTAAATTTCTGATGACAAAGCCAGACAATTACCATAATAATATTAATTTTACTGTGGAAAAATATGGCGGTAAGAGTATTAAGGCACTAAGAGTTATCAGATAAGACCATATCTAAAATCAAATACAATTATTTTTATTGTTACTGTATATGTTTAAGGCAACAAAATGTGCAGCTTTATGTACATATGCATAAAAGAGACCTTAGGCAATCAAAATAAAAAATACGGTCCCAAGATTATTATTTCCATTGTCACATTTTAATTTAGTGCTCCGGCAGATTCCATAGTGCTGTTACAGTGTGGGGAAGATAAGGGGTGATGTGTTTATCATCCGTAACCACGGGAGCTCTGCTTCCCACCCCCTTCCGCACCAGGACTACTTATAGATGTCAAGGTATGACATCATATCCCGGCCCTCCACTTTTACATGAAGTGCATCGCGGGAGAAAATATACTAAATGCTATGGTGTTGATGGGCCAGTTTGGGAAGTCAGTGATTTCCTTTTTTAACTGGCCCATTGTGTAGGGCCAAACGAACCCAAAGTTATTTATTATACAAAGTAACTTAATGTAATTGTATTGTATATAAAAACACTTTAGGGCTTCACACTAAAGGGCGTGAAGCAGTCAAGCTCAGAGATACATTGTTGGTATTATTTTTGTGGAGATTATTAGCTTGAATATCTTGAGTTTATACAGTTGGCCCCAATCCCAATGCCGTGTTAATATACAGATTGTGTATTCGTGGTGTATTTGTTACGTCACTTTTACCTATTATAGCAGATGGAGACTATGCTTTTGTATCATATAAGGTAAAGTTTTTCCAATCCCCAGGCTCTCCAGGTTAGACTAGTTATTTGTTAGGCTTAAGATGGAACATATACTATCCTGGAGAATGGACAATTCTAATTTATTTACTGTGGTATTTTATGAATGGACATTAGATGTGTCAAAAACAATAAGAACACAGTTTTTGGACAACGAATGCCGTTTCGTGCTGGGGAGCTTTGTACATTCGACAATGAAATTCATTGTTACTCATTCACTCTCTCATGCTCTTTTATACATTCATTCATGTTTCCTCATGCTGTCTCTGAATGTCTCCCTACTTTCTCTGTCTCTTTCTCTACATCTGTGATATGGCCTCCCTACAAACTTATGTAAAAGGCAGAGCCACGGGGACAGCAGGGATGTTTACCATAATCATTGTTTCTAACACAGGTAGCACTGTCACCTCGTCATCATGTGCAGGCCACACTGGGGAATGTGGTAACAATGTAATGGCAGTCAAGCCTTTCCTGCTTATCCAGTGACTGCTTGCTGACATCTTTTAGAAGGGGCAGCACTTGGCTTTTGTACGTACAGCTGATTTTAGGGTTACACTCAGCAGCACTCTCTGGCACGCTACCCAACTAGACAGAGTAAAATGCCATATAAGTAAACGAGGCACGTTTATGGGCACCGAAAATAGTTTTTGTGGAAGGATCTTTGTTTTTTATTAATTACCAATATATATGATATTAAAAAAACACATCATGAAGAAAAGTGACCAGGCTTTACAAATCGCAATAGAAAGGAGTGTAGATAGCTCTACATATTATTGCTATTTAATTAGTGTATTGAAAGCAGGGCATTTTTTTAAGCCCTGAAAGAGTTAATGACACCTCAGCATCTTCTTGCTAGAAACAGAGAGGATTCATATTACAGATCACATTTGTGGCAGCGGCGGGTTTTATAATGTAATATACACTGTTTCTGTAAGCGGGACAATTTATACTCACACACACAGGGATAAATGTGAATACATTTGCAACGTAAAATGATAGATTGGCAGAATTTCCAGGTACACTCTCTTCCCCGATTGGCAGAATGGGCACAAACCCTTCCCAGATTGGAGGAACGTGCACACTCTCTACTCCGATTGGAGGAATAGGGGTGCACTTTATCAGCAAATCTGACATCGTTATTCTGGCTTCCCGGTGAACGTTAAAAAAAATGGCGGAGCCTCCAGGCACACATTCTTCCCGTTCCTCCAATCGACGAAATTGGCAAATTTGGTTAAAATTTAAATTCGTACAAATCCGAATGCACAAGTCTAATCTATTAGCTATTACAAATAAGAAACTTGAGTTTAATTTTAATTAATAAGTTATCTGTTTCCATTGTGGTCATGGTTTTGTTATTTCTACATATCGTTTAATATATCGGGTTATCTATTTTTTATTTCATTGAAAGTTATGATTTAATTACTATATAAATGATAATGCACCTGTTGGTACTCAGGTTTTAAGGGTACAGGTCTGGAAGTTCCATGCCTTAGTAAAAAAATAACTAATAATCATGGAAATTACAGCAGATGGAACGCTGTGTGTTACAGGACAGTTTAGGACAGGTTTAAATTTAGGTATATAATTCATTTATACAAACATTGCGCTGTGTAAGGTAATACCTTTGGAACTCCCATATCCTTCTGAATAATACCAAGCAGCTGTGTCTCTGAAATTAGCAAATGCTTTACTTTGGAGGATTATATACGTAATTACTCGAAGAATAAAATAAAAGTTTATTTCTAACTCATTAAAAATTTCCTTGAATTTCTATTATCTATGGAAACAAAAAAAAAACTAACTCAAATGTACTTTGTATATTAACTACCTGGACCTTGTCTGATAGACTAAAATACTTGATAGTTGATGATCCTTATACCAATTTTCTTGGTTGGGGACTAACATTGGTCAGATACCACGTTTACTGGATGCCATTTTGGTGTGGTCTGATATGGACCTCATGGATCTTCTTGAGGCCTTCAGCTGTGGCTGGGGTGATAACGTGGGTAGTATATTAATCGAATTCTTACCAGGGTCGTTATGAAGGTTATAATGAGTAAGCCCCCAAGATATTTATGGGTCATGACCGTAATATACATAGACCGTGATGGTGGTTTTACATTTGTCCGTCAGTCTCTTACATTCCAAGAGGGTCCTTGCAGGATCAGATTCATGCCAAGAGCAATCTGTCTGGCCATATGTCCTGCTGTGTCTGTCCCCCACCTGGTTTCCCATTCCTGCCATGTACACTGTATACCTGTAATATCCCTCTTATGTCTTAGCCCATATACATGGTGGGGTGCTTGGCACTGACCATATAGTTTTAATGTTCTTAAATCGGGTTGTCTACCAGCTCCCCTACCTATACCCATCCTGGTTAAACCCAAAAAAGCTTAGGCAAGTAGAGGAAATACTGTATTACTTGAGCATCGTATGTACTGATAATGCTAGAGCTTCTGCAAGACATTTTGATACACTTCTAATCCGAGCCCAGAATTCACACAAATTAGAAGACCTGGAATTACAAAAAAAACCCTCCTGCCCAACCTTAATATAGTGTTGTAACCCATGTAATTGATGTCCTGTCCATAATAAGATGACTTCACCATGGGTTTTGTAAGTCAAGGTATACATTTTTAAGCTTAAATGGGAAATAAATATATAAAGCCTATATATACATTTTCTTAAGCTCCTGCTCTGATTACTGTGTTTTTTTTATAAATTGTACAGCTCCTGCCTTTTGAAGAACCCTGATGTTTGTAATTTGCTTGTTCTATGTAGAACAGTTTGTATTGAGCAATGAAGCTCTTTTGTAAAGGTGATTTATTTTATTTAGCCTGGGCCCCGTTTTTTTTTTTAAACAATACACTCGGCATTTATGTGCTGCGATTTGCTCTCTGAAAAGAGATTGGGCTTCTACAGACTCTATTTTCTGGTTTTTCACTTAGAGTGGAAGTTGAACATAGGGGGCTTCATTATGTTTCCCCATCAAAGTATTCAACACGGTCCTTCTCTCTTTCATCCTTCTATAGCGAAGGATCAAAATCAGCTGGAGAAATGGATGTTACCTTGTAACCGTAGAAAATATGTTTGTTCAATGAAGCGGTTTGATATTTAAAAATATTTTCTGTGCTAGGAAGTACAGTTAGTCCTATCATTAACACCCCACGTCTAAAAAGGTGTTACATGATAACAGAACAATACAAATCTCTCCTAATATTGCCCTAATTTATGGCATAGATGCTCCATAGTGTAACTTTCTGTGTTTGAAAGCCCTAAAGCAAGGACTAAATCTCATTACAAAATCCTGGTCGAATCCCTGGATCTCCGGGAAATGCAGCACACAAATATATTTTGGTAGGTTGATAGAACTGAAAGCAACTCAGGAAAATAAATACAAATACCGGTATTTTATTTCATTGTTAGGTTTGTATGCTTGAAAAATACCAACCGATTTTTACAGGACTATCATACTGGGTTATTCCTAAAGAATTCTCAGTATTCTCTGTACATTGTAAGTACAAGTGTATAGCTTAAAAATAATAAGGAAAGATAACAATAAAGGATCAAATTAATTTGCAATATATAATTAGCATGCAAGGTAATGTAGAAAGGGTTTAACCCCATCAATCCCCTATGGACGTACATGTACGTCCTAAAATCTGTACTTAAAACACTTTAGGACATACAAGTAAGTCTTGACTTTCTTATAGCGGCAGGGACATCTTTTGCCTTCTTTTGGATCAACAGCAACAAATTAACAGATATAGGAAAGGCTGAACTTGATGGACGCATGTCTTTTTTTCAGCCTATATAACTATGTAACTATGTAACTATCTCCCAGCCGCTACACGGGAGATCAGATTGGCTTCCTGCTGACCAATTGTGCATAATTCGTGTGGGTATATCAAACACATAAAAGAGAAGACCTTAGTTAAACTTTTATATGGCAAAAAAAAAGTCAAAATAGCTTCAGGACCTGACGAACCTATACATCCTGTATTAGCCTTTTTCAGGTTAAATTTGGATAACCAAATCTTACCGTAATAAATGTAACCAGTTATTTTATGCTGAGCCTATTCAATTTCGTGTTCAGTGAACTCTTGGAAAGAATTTCATGCCATAGAGCCTGCTGCGGTAACAACAATTAATTGACGTGGAGCAATCACCATCTCATTTTTTAAACATGTTATTTCTCACTATTTCCTAAAGGGAGAATTGTAATAAATCTCTCTTTACTTTCAAATTAATTTTTATAATTATAATTGTGAACCGAGGCTTATGAACT